>CABFOV010003567.1:40744-64010 GCA_902141375.1 Timema poppense
ACCTCACAATCACCCTACCATTACACATTAGCGTAAGTGCGTAAAACCCGAACGGGTAGTAAGACGTGGTGCTAATAATAATAATGTTTACAAGATCTGAAAATAGTAAAGAAACGAGAAACCTCAGAGAATGTAAATTAGAATTAAATTAAATATTTGATAATAGCAATACCCGGGATGAATATACATTTACCCAGGATATTCATTATATATAAAAGTAAATCAAAAATTTGAAAATGGCGATACCAAGGATATATAGCAATATACACATTACATATTATATGTAATATATAAATGCAAGTTATATTAAAATTAAAGTTTTAAAATAACAATGTCCAGGATATATTTCGATTTACATTTATTTTACATATATATACAGTATATATAATAACAATACCCAGGACATATACTGTGTGTATGTATATATATCCTGGGTATTGTTATTTTTAAACATTTTATTTTATTTGGCTTGTATATTATATGAACTATATATTATAATATGTATTGGGTATTGTTATCTTCAATCATTTAATTCTCTTTTAGCCTATATTTTTGAGGTTTCTCTTTCCTTTAATATTTTCAGATGTTGTAAACAGCGTTATCCTACATGGAGATATAGAATATACCTCCCTCTTTCAGAGTTATATACAAATGGCTCAATTTTTAAGATAAAAGAGCGATAAATTATGTACAGGGTGCCATACCATTTATTTTTAAATATTCATTCTGAACGAAAAAAATTACGAAGTTTCTCAAAGCTTGACAATGACACCCCCCTTAACTTATATCATACTGCCTTGCAACTCTATTCTACAAGCCAAGAATATAATCTTATCTTTCCGACGGGTTACGTTACAGTTCTACTCCATTGTCTCAGAACAAAGTTCATTGTTTCATTTACACGATAACATGAGAGCTTTGCCACAACAGAGAGCGTTTAGGAGATAATTCTAAGTGTCATCTTGACAACGCTAAGGTTTGTTTATATTTCTGAAATCCCCACCAGGGATCTTGGTAGCATATTCATTGTCTGGTGATGGGCCAGTGGTTTGAAACTCAGTGTACTTAAGTGTTCCGAGGTGTTAATTAATTACAGATGAACTGAATTATTGACCATTATTTGAAGAGTGGTGTCGTAGAATTCATCCCAAAAACTGAGTCCAATAAAGGCTTTGACAGTGGCGGCTGATAGCTAAAATAAGTGAAGGTGCTAATCCAGAAAAATTTTAGCCTTTGTTTTAAAATTGTGTAAAAGGAAAAAATGAAGTGTATTAAAATAAAATTTATTCAGGAACTTGATAAAATCTTAATAAAAAAGGATATTTCTTACTTACTTTAACTTAAATTGTTACGATTCAAGCTTGAGCTATTCATTTAAAAATGAAATCCATTCTTCTTGTTTTAATTTGCGCAGAAAGTTCAATAATTTTCTCCTTGATCTCTGGATGACAATTGAGGAAATTTTTCTCCATTGAAAGTACTGCAAGTGCATTTAGTCTTTCTGTTAATTAAAAGAACCGAAAAAAACTGAATCAAATAGAATAGCTGGAAGCAGAATAATAATCTAATTCTACACTCTTCTACACTTTATCACATTCAAGAATATGGTACACGGTTTTTAAATACAGCACACGCTGAATAAAAAAAAAGCTTACTTCCACCATCACTCCAGAGCCAGCATTGCGAGAGCAGCAGTGCTTTCTCTACCTGGCAGTCCCACCTTCCTCCCCACTCCCTCCTATGTGCGCATGCGAACAACAGTCAAACACCACGTCACTGGCACTGTGAAGCACACAGTTCCATACTAATATGTTTGTATATTTTTCATAAACTGGGAGATGGCTACTGAAGTACTGACATTAAGCTTAAGGAATATATATTTTACTACAAAAATTAAGAAAGAATTAAAGAAAAAAGGACTCATTATATTAAATGTTATCGATAATATCAAGTGGAAATAGAGGGTGCTACAGTTCCGCAGTGCCCATACATTGGGCTTTAAGATTAACCCATATGCAATCATTACACACGTTTGGACGCAATCTGAAATCAAATCATGTACTCAGACTCTTGAGTAAAAATGGGGGATGAAAAAGACATTTTTAAAAAATCCTTTGGTGTTTTACAAGAAATAATCAAATATAACTAATGCAAAATGTGTATATTTTAGGTTAGATGAAAGTTTTTATTTTTATTTAATTTAATTTAATTAACGTGCACTTTCTGAACCTACTTATTATATCAGCCCACGAATTATAAGCCAACTTAAATCCCCCAGCCATTAATTCATTGCAGTGAAAGGGGAAATCCAAATTTCCAGAGAGCTAAATTTTTCAGCCATGTCAGGAATCGAACCCAGGACCCAAAGCTCGGTAGGCCAACATGCTACCGGTTGATATAAGCTAGTAGACTATAAATATGTGTTAATAAGGCTACATAATGTTTTCGGTTCTATCTCTTGACATGTAAAGACTTTTACCATCCGGCCTTTCTCATAAGAAGCTATGCAAACTCCTATCTAGACCATGTGAGGGTAGATAAGGTTGATTAATAAATTTAATAAATAGTCATAAATTTATTTGGAATTTGTATTTACGTTTCAAGTAAAAACATTCAATAGGATAGGAGAAATCGGGTGATTACACATAAATAATAAATAGTTTAATTACTAATCTTTGATATAAATTTTACGTGTATGTTTTCCTAATTTTATCAATTCTGATAAAATGGTATTTTATTTATTCTTGAAAACATAAATATTTTGTGACAGCAAAAATATGTGAACACACAAGTATATTTTTATTTAATTTAGAATCGTATTTTTTTTCATGTATTTCTTTTATTGTGTATATCGCTTTCACCTAGAACTATAGAATGCCACTGCATATAAATATCACATTAACGTGATAATGCATAAAATAAATACCAATAACAAAGCTTTGGTATGATCATACATTTCTATAAATGGATTGTTTATTTGAATTTGTATCAGTTATGAAGCTTTAGTTTGAAAATAAAAATGTTATACGTACACTTCTCTAGGAAATAAAAGTGAAACAAAAGCAAAATTATCTATTCAAATTCACAACATCGTTAGCAAAAATAAAATTACAATTTAATTTTTCTTTAAACTGAAACTAAAATACATTGATTTTGTAATTATTTTACCCTTAAAATTTAACACCTTCTGGCATCCATCATCACATTTACTTAATAAATCAGATCACAACTCAAGAATCAAATAGTAGTATGTGATACAAGGAATTTAATATATTTATTAAATTTGATATTAGAAAAAACATTAAAATTTGATAGGTTTAACTTTAAAGTAATACATGTCTTGTTTTTCCAAATAATAAAACGAACAATATATATATATATATAAGTAAAATACTAAATCTAAAGAATAGGTATCAGAAAGGTGGTGTCTAAATTATCAAAGAGGATCGGTAAAACACAGTTAAATTCCCACGTCTAAGAGCACTTTAAGAGATACACGGTAAGGATTAAAACCCTGACATTCCCATCAGTGGTGATCAAATTCAATACTAATCTAGTGTCTTTGGACGCACGGCTACCGCTATAGGTCCATTATAATGTTATCCTCCCATCTGCATCTAGGTATTTCCAATGGTGTCTTCCCATTGGGTTTGCCAGTCATTAACCTGAAAAAAGTTATTTTATAATTCATCAAAGTTACATATTATTTATTTTATCAAAGAATATTATAAAAGAAATGTGATAGTGTAATATCACCCTAATACCAATATATCAAATTGTCTATGGTCTTAACTTTAACAGCGAAACCAACTTTTTTTTTATCATGATTTAGTGATCAAATTATTTGCAATGTCTTTGGAAGGTTTAGTTAGGGAATACTACCACAATATCGCACTAATCAAAGAAAACGATGAAATAAAAACAAGTGAAACTTAGATCTCGTCAAATTTCGCTTTTATTTTGCCAAAATAAAAAACCGTAACCATTCAAATTTAACAGTGTAAATAAGCATTTCTAAAGAAAATATTTTGATACAATACGATCATTAACCAAATTACTTTGTGAAGAAAACTGTAAGTAATGTTTTCATGTCATTCCACTAGATAAATATTTAGTTGAAACTAAAAGTTATAAACTTTTGAACCTAAGCTCGTGCAAAAACAAATATCTAGTAAGGAGAGTGATAATCAAACTTTCACATTAATCTGGGTTAACACGGATTTTAAAATCTATGATCAGTTTTAATGAACCATTACAGAAAAATTAATAGCATTCGGTGGCATTTCACTAGTGTTACATTTTAATTTATAGCACTAATTATCTTAGTAAGAAAGGTTAATGTGTACTTTCCAAACAAAATTATAAAATTTCGTGGACTTTGAATTTATATTCTAGGACAATTCAACATATACTAAACACATAACCCTACATAGCTCAAGGAATGGTATCGTTTTAATAATATGCCTAACAGTTATGTCTTATAAAAATAATATATTTATTTAGACAAAATATAAAACTGAACCAAGGCCGTAGACAAGGATTCACCCGACCCTCAGCCTCCAGGTTAAAATGGCTGCGCTCCTTGAGAAAGTTTGAGTCCTTCAACACGGGTATCGCTAGGTAATATCAAGAGGCATTTTAAAAATAAAGGCTAATTTTAAACATGGTTTTATTAGATATAAGTAGACAAATATCCTTCTCGAGTCAATCGGCTGGATTTCCCCTAAGCTATGTTCAGGTATTGACCCAACCCCTTCTCCACATAATTAAACCTCACAAAGAGAATACTCAGACGGTGGTAGCCTTGTGACGAACATTTTAAAAGTGAGTCGTTTAACAACTGCACATTTGGAATGGTTTTTATCACTTAGCATACGTAGACACTAGCGAACCCCAGTGTTGATGGACTTAACTTTGCTCAAGGAGTGGAGTTAAACTTCCACAAGTCTGAGGATCTGGTGTATACTTTTCTGTAAACAGGGTTAGTTATTAGACTTTTCAGTTGTCCTCCTACACCAGTCAATCAAGAAAATGAGGTTATTATTTTGTACCCGTCCATAATTAAAACCAATTCAGTGTATATTTGTATCGTGTATATATATATACACTTTAAAATAGTTGTAATCCATACCACTATATCTCTTGACCTGTGTTATCGATGCACCTAACAGTTGGCTCGTGTCCATCGGTCAATGTTCAGAACATTATTTTTAGAAATCTTTGTTAGTGTTTTATAAAAAATAAACACTAAGGTTGGAAAGCTAAAATTACAATAGCTATTATTATTATTATTATTATTATTATTATTATTATTATTATTAGCACCGTGTCTTACTGCCCGTTCGGGTTATACGCACTTACGCTAATGTGCAATGGTAGGGTGATTGTGAGATGAAATGGAGGACCTACAGTTTAACGTGGAATCCGAACCACGGTGGAGATCTGGCATTCCTCACATTCACAAGATGTCTTGTCAGAGATGAAGGAAGGGTTTGGTAATCAGATAAATCTTTGCCGGGACCGAGGATTGAACCCCGGAAGCCAGCATAGAATTCTGACACCTTACCCCTAGACCACCAGGTCACCAATAGCTTATTAAAATTTGCCCAACACAGCTGTTTTGATATAGTTGGTACCTATACAAATTGTCGGCTAGGGTATAACACAAATTGGACATAATATAATTTCTTAAATACTATTTGAAAATCCTTGCTTGCTTCGGTGGATGCATGGGCTAGGGCACTACTCTCGCAATAGACTGGAGCTGATGACGGGGAGATTTGGGTTCGATCCCAGTTGGGTGCACTGAAAGTGGTTTTTGCCTAAGTAGTTATCCACTATCCTTCCACGCAAATGTGGGTGCACTTCCTCTAATTTCAAGATTTTTCATCCCTATCACATTATAGTAACTAGAACATAGACGTATTACCTGAACGGGTAGTAAAACGTGGGGATGATAAAAAGTTATTTGAAAATCTTTCCAAGATAAAATCATAGCTTTATGTTTAAATTGTGATATAAATATTAATAGAAAAAATCTTTGTTTTTATCTCAATTTCAATACACAGGTTGGTTTTTCACTTTCTCTCCACGCAAATGTGAGTATACGTATTCTGCATTCAACCCTCCTTAACCCTGATACATTTGCGTAATTAGCACATATGTTAATAACCCGTACAGGTAGTGAGACAAGGTTACAACATAAAAAAAGCTATGTTACATATTAATAAGCACGGTTAAGACTCATACCCCGCCTTTCCCCTACCCCCAAAGTGTCATAATAATAAGATTCCCACACTAAAAAACTTGTAACTGCAGCCATAGATGTTTCCGAATTCTACAAAACAAAAACCTTTAGGAATTTAATTTGATTTTAAGTGAGTTGATGAATCTGTAAACACCTACTACAAAAAATTAACAATACTTTACCGTTTAAATTTATGTTACAATGAGCTTCTTACTTTTGATAATTGCAACAAAAATTTTAAAACATTATGGTAAGTCCAACAAATTCGTATTTACCTCATCTTTTTTATTTACTATTTAGTCTATAAAATTGTCTTTGCTTTGTTTTAAGGATGCTAAGTATTAGTAAAGTAGTTTACATAGAGCTCTCAATCAGTTTTATAATCATTACTATTGTTATTAAAATATCGTTATTTTCTCAATGTAAGCTTTCCATATTCTTACGTCACATTGGTCATGACAGATATTCAAAAGTTGTTGGGATTACTGAGTTGTTGTTTTTTTAATTAAACTTAAAGGTATCTTTTGAAGCGATACTTTATTTGTTTTGTTTCAAAGTGTTTTAAGTTACAAAAACAGCAAGAAAAAAGAATCTTACCATGAGTTCCTTTCCATCTCAATTTATATAAAAACTATCGTATAAAATAGTTGACTAGAACGCTGCCTCATGGCAAAGCTATCTACTAAATACTGGATCATAAGCGCTGCCATCTCGTAGCTGTTGTGAGAACTGTACGGTTGACGTCCGTGCAGACGACGTGTACCAAAACAGCTGGAAGTGAAATGAAGGTGGCACAAACCCAACCTCACACGTCAAGAGATGAGCAAGACACGAATTCACGGATATAGAATGGGTAAATTTAGTTTTAAGGACACATTCACCCCTCCTCCATCGGTCCCCACTTATTCGTGTGTTGAGGCAGCTCAGGTAGCTTATTATTTGTTGGGTTTTTCTCCCTCTTGACGAGGCCCTTGGAAAGCATTCATAACCTCATCAATCACCAAGGCAAATTTGGAGACTACGACCTTCAAATGCGCGGATTACTTGCGCAATACCAGCACAGGTGAGTAACATATACTTATTATTTAGTTCAAACAATATGTTAAAAAGATAGTCACGACACTTTTAGTAATTACTTTCGAGTTTAATTGGTCCTATCTTTTAATTATTTTTTAACAGATTCGATAACTTCAACATCAACTTAAATCACGATTGGAAAATATGGATAGGTGGTTTTATACGTATATTTATTTTTGTTTATCTTTTTAAATATAGATACAAAACCTAATTAACTCCACACTGAATTGTTATTTTCTTTGTAGAAGGTATGAGTGTGTGTTCGTATTATTTATTGGGCCATGATAATATTGTTCCAGTCTCATTACTGAGTATAATACAGGTCAAAGTTCGGCCTTCAATCGAATGTATTGGTGTGGGATTTTTCCACGCTGTTATTTCCATATATATCTTCAGTACAAGGATAGTAGATTTATTTTAAAACAGCACTACTTAACTTGTTCACAGTGTTTTGAATCACTACCAGACACCACACTGCCATTGCCACAAGCTTATATAATAAAACAATAAATAATAAAATGTATAAATGACACAAATACTGTTTAATTAATTCACCAAACCGAAATTGAACTAAATTATCACTAAAGAAAAATAAAGCCAGATTAACATGATATAAGTCGATTACAACCTAATTCATCTTATTGAAAATTTGTATTTATTGATTTTGAGAAATTAACATTAAATATCATTGTTTCTTTTCTTGACACCAAATAAAAGTGCAGAATCACACATATATATGTGTATACGTATCTAAACAAAGGTATAAACTCATAATATGCTTCTATAGTGATAGATAGATATATACACATGGTTCTTCAAAATAGTGTTTTATATTATTATTATTATTAGCACCGCGTCTTACTACCCGTTAGGGTTATACGCACTTACGCTAATGTGTAATGGTAGGGTGATTGTGAGATGAAATGGAGGACCTACAGTTTAACGTGGAATCCGAACCACGGTGGAGGCCTGGCATTCCTCACATTCACAAGATGTCTTGTCAGAGGTGAAGGAAGGGTTTGGTAATCAGATAAATCTTTGCCGGGACCGAGGATTGAACCCCGGCCGCCAGCATAGAAGTCTGACACCTTACCCCTAGACCGCCAGGTCACCTATTATTATTATTATTATTATTATTATTATTAGATGACACATACACGGTTTCTCTATGGTCTGTTTAAGTGTTTTCTTACAAGTTACATACTTTTTTAAGTGAACATTTTGAATGTTATTTGAATTTTACCTGAAACTATATTCATTTTAATACAGATTGGTAGTTAATTTAACACACCATAAAATTTTATATATGCGATGTATTCAGTGAGCGTTGTAAGTGTTGTGTAGTAGCAATTTATTTAATTATTATATCAAGAGCCCATTTCACCCTACGTATGAGATAATTAGGTAGTTAATTATTATTATTATTATAACCGCGTCTTACTACCCGTTCAGATTGTACGCACTTACGCTAATGTGTGGTAGGGTGATTGTGAGATGAAATGAAGGACCTACACTTTAACGTAAGATCCGAACCACGGTGAAGGCCTGGCATTCCCCACATTCACAAGTTGTGACTAATACACGTCTTGTCAGAGGCGGAGGAAGGGTTTGGTAATCAGATAAATCTGTGCCGGGACCGAGGATTGAACCACGGACCCTCAACACAGAAGTCCAACATCTTACCCCTAGACCATCAGGTCACCTTTAGATAGTTAATGAAACTCGAACCAAGCATCGCATTGTGGCACGGTTTTTCGTATTGAACTTAAAAAACCGTTTAATTGAGAATAGTGAATCCATGGTTTATATATATATATATATATATGTATATATATATATATATTTGTGTGTGTGTATTTCAAAACTAATAAACTATTGAACTTATCCCAATTATGTCACTGTTGACAAGCTAAGAATTCAATAAACCACATTTTGATACATTTTCTGGTTCGAGCATGATCTTATATATAATCTCCCAGATAGTTTGCTATGAACTGAGTTCTTAAAGCCATTTTTTTTATTACTGTAGATAACTTTATTTTTGACTATCAATTTTTTATAAGTGCTTTATTTTCTGGAATTAATTTCTTTGGCCCTTGTTTTCATTAGAGACATCCATTGTGTTACCTTTTATGTTAGTAAACAATTTGATCTGTTCTACTTTTTGTGTTTGTTTCTTCCATTAAAGTGACAATCTTTTGGTTTACTGATGAAAACCATCCTCTTTTTATCGCTTATACTTACGCCAAATTTGATACAAATCATTTGAGAGCTGAAGGCGTGCAAGACCGAAATCGATTTCTATAAAGTAAACTAACTATCAGCCTATTTATATATGACCCATCTTGGTGGTGTAGTTGGCTAACGCTATAGTAGTGTTGAGCTAGACTGCCGAGGATAGGGAGATCAAGGTTCGAATCTCGGTCGGGTGAACTGGGAGTGGTTTTTCCTAAAATGGATTTCCAATCTCCCTTCACGCAAATGCGGGTTCTCTTCCACTAAATTAAACCTTCACAATTCTTAATCTATTAGCGTAATTAATACTTAAGCTTATAACCCGAACGGGTAGTAAGACGCGGTGCTAAATAAAATAAAAATTAGACATGATTAAAATAAAACATAAAACCTAATATTAATTTTAAGACTACCGGTAAGTGACACGTATACATTTATCCATGTTTATTTAGGGAGGTATATTCAAAGTGCACTTTCTAAACACCGTGATATTTCAGAACATGTTTTACTGACAAATGCTGTTCACAATTAACTATCCCAATGAGTACACAAACTTAACGCATGAATCTGAGCCAATATTTAAAACATAAATCGCAAGTTTAAATTATTTTAAATACCACCTTTGAAAGGTCCAGCGCTCCTTAGAACTTACCTGAAATAGTGGTCATACGGTCTAAGACGCCAAGCTCACGATATATTGTATTTCACTTGATGGGGCGATTTAAGTTCGAATATCAGGCGGATGCACTGAGAGGTGGTTTTTCGCTTGTTGTGTATGGTGATGGTTTCCTCATACCCTTTCCACACTAATGCGTGTGTAGGCTACTGTAGGGGCTACTAAAAAAATTCTTGCTCATCCATACTCCTTTGATCAAACCACCATTTTAAAAGTAATAGCTATTTTTTAACATTAAAAAAAACAGCGTCCCTTAGAATCTGTAGTCATATATTATGTAGTGACGTCACGCAGGGCACAAGGACAAAAGGCGTCGGTCTTGTATTGTCTTGTTTGCCTATGGTGGAGAGGTTTAGGTTAGGATCCCAGCTGGGCGCACTTAAGCAGTCATTCCTTAGTGATGTAACATGGTGTCACGATGCAAATAAGGGTAAATTCTCTCGATTAATATTTAGCATCGCGTCTTACTACCCGTTCCGGTTATACGCTTTAAGTACTAATTACTCTAATGGATTAGGAATTGGGAAGGTTGAATTTATAGGAAGTGAACCCGCATTTGCGTGGAAGGAGAGTGGAAAACCATTTAGGAAAAACCACCCCCAGTTCACCTGACCGAGATTCATTCGAACCTCGATCTCCCCGTCCTCAGCGGTTGAGCTAAACACGACAAGCGCGTTAGCCAACTACGCCACCGAGGCGGGTAATTCTCTCGAAATTCCGCTTTGCTCATTCCTTCCCCAATAGTGTAAGTAAATATGAGTCCAGGCTAGTAGTAAAACGTGAAGCACGGGAAAACCTGACCTTGGTTTTATTTTCTGTTTCGAACCCTTCCTTGATCTGGTAAAACATCCTAAAGTGTTATTTCTGTATTTCAGCGTGGCTCATTCGACAGGTGCGTTGGCTCAAACAAGGCCGCATTGTTGTTGTTTTTTTATGTTCACTATTTATTAGTCGATTTTTTTTAAAATATTTGTCGATCTTGGTGGTCTTGGGGTAAAGTGCTCGCCTCAGGTCCCGACGTTCGTGGGTTCAAATCCAGCAGGTATCGACAGATTGTTCTTGAACGATAAAAATCCTTAGAATTAAAGCCGCCGGTCCCATGTCGATTTTGGCCTGTAAAAGAGATCTGGAAGGTTGGTGAAAATACCTTTCCCGACAAAATATGTAGAACCTTTCACTCTCACTCATATAAAAGTCTCGTGTGCTGATTTAATCAGTCTGTTCAGAAAGTGCACGTTAAATACCTCTAATAAATAAATTAAAATGTCCCTAGTTTTTTAAACAATTATTTTCACTAAAAATCACTACCCGTGCAGGATATCCACGTTTAATTACACTTGTTGGGTAGATAGTATTTAGAATAAATTTAACTTTATTTCTTGCATAAAAGGAAAGGAGGAAAATTGTTTATTAAATAATAATAATATTTAGCACCGCGTCTTACTACCCGTTCGGGTTATACGCTTTAAGTACTAATTACTCTAATGGATTAGGAATTGGGGAGGTTTAATTAGAGGAAGTGAACCCGCATTTGCATGAAGGGAGAGTGGAAAACCATTAAGGGAAAACCACCCCCAGTTCCCCCGACCGAGATTCGAACCTCGATCTCCCCGTCCTCAGCGGTCGAGCTCAACACGACAAGCGCGTTAGCCAACTACGCCACCGAGGTGGGTTGTTTATTAAAAATCACCCTCAGTACCTGAGGTCGAAATTTGAAATCTTGAACCCATCACCGACACACCAAACTAGCTTGGAGTGAGACCCGCGTTCGTGAATTAATTATTATAATTTGTCTATACAATAATCATACGAACGCGACTAAGTTGTCTCTAAAGGTAATAAATGATCCCAACGGGTATTTAGGACGTTATTCTAGCAACGACACTTGCCTGAGCACGAAACTGCTGGAGTAAGCTAAGTAAGCGAGCAGCTATTATTTTTTAGCACCGCATCTTACTAACCGTTCGGGTTGTAAGTTTAAGTACTAATTACGCTTATGGGTTAGGAATAGGTAAGGTTGAATTTAGAGTAAATGAACCCGCATATGCGTGGAGGGAGAATGTAAAACCATTTAGGAAAAACTACCTCCAGTTCACCGGACTGAGATTAGAACCTCAATCTTCCCGTCCTTGGCAGCTCAGCCCAACACGATACCAGCACGTTAGCTAGCTACACCACTGAGGTGGGTTAAATTTAGAGGAAATTCACCCACATTTGCATAGAGGGAGAGTGGAAAACCATTTAGGGAAACCACCCTCAGTGCATCCGATTGGGATCGAACCCAGATATCTCCATCTTCGGCAGTCTAGTCTAACACGAAAGTAGCGCGTTTGACAATGAGTCAACTGAAGCGGGTTTAAGTGAGCAGCTGTCAGAGTTGAAAAACCAGTAACTTAAACAGAAGATTGATAGATTATATCATTTTAACCAATTGCATTTTTATTTTAATTTCTTACTCTTCTATGGTGATTATAATTATCTTAAGAAAAGTAAACAAAAATCTATAACCTTAACAAGCATCACGCAACCTTCATCCTCTGGAGACTACTAGTGTATTACACTGATTTTTGTTGGAAGCCCGTTCTGAAAGGTATTTTTTCCTACCAGAATCCTACTATATGATAGGCTTTTGGCAGGAAAAATGAACTTTCATAACGGTCTTCCTACCAAAATCCGAGTATACAAAGATATTCGGGTTGGGTTCGATTCCCAACCTGACAAATTTATAATTAACTAAATTGGGTATACACCTTTAGTAGTGGGGGATGGATGACCTGTCGGTCTGGGGTTAAGGTGTCAGACTTCTGTGCTGGGGGTCCGGGTTTCAATCCTTGGTCCCGGCACATATTTATCTGACTACCAATCCCTTCCTTCACCTCTGACAAGACATGTATTAATCACGACTTGTGAATGTGGGGAATGTCAGGCCTCAACCGTGGTTCGGATTCCACGTTAAACTGTAGGTACTCCATTTAATCTAACAATCATCCTACCATTATACATTAGCGTAAGTGCGTATAACCCGAGCGGGTAGTAACACGCGGTGCTAATAATAATAATAATAATAATAATGCAGAATAAATGGCCTCTGAATTTGTGGTCACGTCTCTTTTAGAATTAAGCTAGTTCGTAGGTCGTGTGTTTATATAATCATCTGGTTCAGAAAGTGGATGCTTAAATAACACTCATAAATAACATATTTTCTGCTACTTTTCGCCGCTTCTTCGGGATATTTGTAACTTAATTATTATAGAGCCTACCGACGAGAGTATCGAAACGGGTTGCAGACATTCAGAAACCCTGAGTTGTTTAAGAAGTGTTTTTTTTATTTAAATTATGTTTCACGCCAAAAATGTTGGTAAATAGTCGCTAAAGCATTAAAAGCTTCGTGTTTTAAGTTAAAGCCAGTTTTTAAAAAGTTCAAGAAAAGAGTTAAATTAGCTCATTTTCATTTATGTTTCACCCAAAATGTTGTCGGTCTGAGATCAAAGTCAATACAGTATAACATATTTAATTCGAACTCCAAGAGATTTTAAAAAAAAGTTGAAATATCTCAAATTTGAACTAATCATTTATAATAGTATCTAGGCTGCTGGTACACAATAAATCAATAACCTCAAAATATGTTACATATAGCCACATACATTTTATAGAATATGATATATAGAATATAGAACACACATGTGCACAATCCATGAAAAAATAAACTATACGGTGCCCAAATCAGACTTTCTCTCGTTTGTATCTTAAAATAGACACTTATAAAAACTAGTCAGATTTGAGAAACTAAATATAGATATATATACATTGTTGTAGAAACACTACACCAAGTATCATAAATGAAAAATAAATGGTACGAAACTCCCCACGAACTTTCTCGCTTTATTGTTAAAAAATTGAGATATTTACTCAATTCGAAGTATAATATACACTATCAAACCCGAGAACAAATTAAGCTGTAGATGCGTACAACATTTTTTGATTCACGGTCTAAATTTTATAATTTTATTTTTAAATAATAAATATCTTCATTTGTATATTTGGACCAATATAGAATATCGCTATTGGGTACCCAAAGGTCAACATTTTGTATTAAAATTTTGAATTCCGGTTAAAATTTTTGGCATTTTATTAGGGGATACACATCTTGTCACTACTGGTTTTATTGTCACGTAATACTATCTCACTAACCGGATTTAATTTTTACTATCTCACTATCTGACAGGTAGAAAAAGTATTGTGATCGTCAAAAAAAATCAAAATCGAGATTTTGATGAATCTCAAATTTTCATCACCCACCGAATCCGAAAAAGTGGTTTTTGAATTCCTGTCTGTCTGTCTATACCTCCGACTAGAGCCTAAACTATTTTACCAATCAGGCTAAAACTTGGTATTTAGGGTTTTCATAGGGTTGCCCCGAGGGGTTTTTAGAATCGAATATCTAACCCTAAAATTAAGGGTAGTTTACTGAAGGGCCAAAAGAGAAAAAGTCGATTTCCTCAAAACTAGCTCCAACGAATTAGATTAACTTTCATTTCGAAACATAACTAAGTGTTCTAAACAAAATGGCTACTTTTAGTATTTCAGTAAAATGACTCTAAGGGGTTTGTTATGATGCGTAAATTTTCATTTTTTATCATATCTTCGAAATTATTTGTGATATGATATTACTTATTGTAGCCAATATGTAAATCTATTTATAATACAAATATTTTATTCAATACATATTTTTTATAAAACCAATAACTTTCAATCTATTAGCATATATACATATATATTTAACTTTTCGAACCCTAAAGGTAAAGTATTGCGACCGTAAAAAAAAAAAATCTAACCTGAAAGTTTATGATTGTCTAAGTCTCATGACCACCTGAACCCCCAAAAAGTGGCATTTTCAATCTCGTCTGTCTGTGTGTCTTTTAACCCCAAAATTAATAGTAGCTTAATAAAAATAAAATAAAAAATCGATTTTTTCAAAATTGGCTCTAATAATAATAATATTTAGCACCGCGTCTTACTACCCGTTCGGGCTATACGCTTTAAGTACTAATTACTCTAATGGATTAGGAATTGGGAAGGTTGAATTAGAGGAAGTGAACCCGCATTTGCGTGGAGGGAGAGTGGAAAACCATTTAGGAAAAACCACCCCCAATTCACCCGACCGAGATTCGAACCTTGATCTCCCCGTCCTCAGTAGTCGAGCTCAACACGACAAGCGCGTTAGCCAACTAAGCCACCGAGGCGGGTTTGGCTCTAACGATTTTGATTAAAATTTGTATCTGGGCGTTGATTAAGATTATAAATAAACTGGCTATTTTCATTTCTCATGAGAATGACTTTTAGGGTACTTGATAAAAGTGGATATTTCCATATCTCCGCAACTATTTGAGATACTAAATAAATTATCATTGCAAAATTATGCTACTATTAAAATAAAATAAATTAATATAAAATATATTTTTATAAAACCAACACTTTCTGAGATATTGGCAAATATATTAATACAATTATGTGAGCTTTAATTGTAAAAATATACTAAAGTTTTAACTCAATAATTATCTAATACCATAGAGTAAGAAATTAGTAAGTCTCCCAAAAAATGTGTGTTCTCTTTCTTTCAACCTCTAGGAGAAATTTTTGTACAACAGTTATCTATCTCTATCATTTTAAACTCCATAGTCAATATTTACTTATTTTATTGGTCAAAATTTATAAATGAGAAATTTAATAGCAATATAATAACCATAAGATGTGCAACCCTTAATAAAATGTCGAAAATTTTAAGCCGGAAGTAGACATTTTAATTCGAAATGTTGACCCTTGAGGACCTAATATCAATATTCTGGCTCAGTACACTGACCACTATACCAAGGGGATGATTTTCAAAATATTAGAAACGTGTATTTTCTAGTGGTATTCAACATCAATATTGGCCACAAATAAAGTCAAGCAATCCTAATATGATTCATCTTTTGTGTTGATTTTTTTTAACCACTAGACCTTGCTTAAACCGAGGTTCAAACAAGGTATACTGAAACTAGAAATGGGAGGGAGTGGACTTATTTGGGTATATGTCAGAGAGTACATGTTAAACACATCAAAATAAAATAATCAAGCAATTAAATTATTCTTTTAAGCTGTATACATTTTAGTGTAAGAGAATTATAAGTTTTCTATGGATCACTTTATATGAACAGTGTTGTACGTTTAGCTAATTAAAAGTAATGAGTCGTTAAAATAACTTGGAACTGAAACATTGAGAACATTGAGGAAGTGAACATTTTGTGCAAAGCAAGAGGATTCAACACAGTGTTGTAACGAATAATTCTATTTTCAGATTGTCCTTGACCGGTAATAATAGAGTGTGATAATAAATCAGTCCCCTAACATTTTACTCAATTGAGCTACATTCTATTAATGTTTAATACAGTTTATATTAGAGGAGTATTTGATACTATTTTTTCAATTGTTTGCTAAATATAAATTATAGGGGATCTATATACCACCCTTTCTTTTCCTTCCAAAAAAATAAAATTTTGTCATATTTATTTTTTAGAACTACGTCTTACTAAATGTCCAGATTATGTACTAATTACACTAATGTGTTAGGAATTTGGAAGGTTGACTTTAGAGGAAGTGTATCATCATTTGTGGGGAGGGAGAGTGGAAAACTATTTAGGAATAACCATCCTCGTCTCGGTACACCCGACCGGGATTGAACCCTGATCTCCCCACCTTAGGCAGTCACGCCTATTGCGAGACTAGTGCCTTAGACTATGCAAACACAGAATCGGGTAATATAATTATAATAAGTTTATAATTGGCCATAAAATATGGTTGTTCCAAAACAGTTGAAAATTAGTTTAGTTGTTTTAGCACCGTGTCCATCCCTCCCTGATTAATTTGAGTGTATGTGTGAGACAATCCACATACTTACACTTATGGGCCAGGAAATAGAAAGGCATAACTTAGAGGATATGTATCAGCTTTTGCATGGAGGTATGAACAAATTATTTAGGGGAAAAAACTTCAGGACACCCACACGGGATTTGAACTCTGACCTGCCAGTCACTGTAAAATCAGACAAAATAAGCTTTATGCCATGTTCTGCATGATCAACGATACGGTGGAGGGAGGGGGGGTTGGGCTTTGTAAAATAATAGCATTTGGTCCAACGTTTGTCTGAAGGTTTGAGGTGTCACTCTCGCAATAAACTGGACTGCCAATGACTGAGAGATTGGGTTAAAGTCCCATTCGGGGGTAATGAGGGTAGTTTTTCCGAAATATTGTTTTCGTCTGGTGGGCCTGCAAGTGAGTCTTGAAGTGTTTAGAACTTTTTTTTATTTATAGTAAATGGTTTATACTCTCTTGTTGTCAATAAATTTTTGGTCTAAAATAAACATTTTTATTGGTCTTTCCTAGTATTTTAATTACCATAAAAACACTTAATGTATTTATACTTCAATAAATATGGACGCATTTTTATTTAACAATTAAAATGTTTAAGAAGGTACCCAACAATTTTTATTTTGAACTAAAAATGTGTTGATAAAGAAAGTGCAATTAATTTCCCAACAAACAAAAAAAGTTTAAAAAAAGTTCTAACTCACTACTTCTAGACCTATGATATGCCAAAAATGCGTGCAGTGCATTCGTATTTGAATGATTACTCGAAATTTTTCACAGTGACGATGGGGGACAAAGCGACAAAGTTTCTTATTAATAACTGCACTATATCCCTATTATGAGAGAATGAAGATTTGTAAATAGTGCTTATCTGTGAATCAAAAGTGTTAAAAACAGCCATTTCAATATGGTTTTTTTTTTTTCAATTATCGTTTAATATTTAACAATATTCAATGTTAGAAACTTCTATTAACTCTTTATCTCCATTAATGTTTAATCAGAAATGATTCACGTGCAATAACCTTCGTGTAAATTTATGATATATAGCCGACTGTATCACAAGTGGATTGGCATGTGATGCACGCTCTTAATTTAGTTTCAGTATAATTTGTGTGTTAATATATGCTGTTTGTGTAGAATATGCATGCTAGGAGACCTTCTCACACCAAGTAATAAAACTCCAGATATACTTTACATCGTGGTGTGAAATTCTCTATTCTATTCTATTCTATTTGATAAAACTGTGTATTTGAGAACAGTTAAACTGTTTTAACATATTTTTTTAAATACAACAAAATTTTTAAAAAAAATGCTATTATATGTTTAAAAAAACTATCAAACTGATTGAGATTTCATTATTAAAAATGAAACACTCAGAAAACCATACTTAGATACGTTTTAAACTTAATTTGTAATATTGTATTTAATATCCTTGTTAATCGATCATGTGATGGGCTGATTAGAGCCTCTTTCAAGACCGATTGACCGGTAAATTAGTTAAAAGATCATGCTCGAAATAGGAAACGTATTTAAATTTGGTTTCCTGTATTATTTATTTGTTAACAGTGAAATTGTAATCAGGATAATAGTTTGTTTATTAATTTAAAAATTATTACTCTTCAATATAGTTGTATTTATTAAAATAAAATAGTTTCACTTCTCTCAATTCCACTGTATTTAAAAAAAATTACAGACAACCACATCACAATGTTACGTGTGGTTCGAGCTATACTACCTGAGGTGAGACAGTTTCTTAAGAGAGTTGTTTGGAAGAGCACTGAAATCATTGCAGAAGTTTAGAAATCCTGGATTATTAATTAATTGGTTTGTTATTTTTTAGTATTGTTTTCACCAAATGTAAATGACAACTCTGACCAGTTAAAAAAAAATTCAAATTTAAATTATTTAAAAAATTTATGATAATTTATATAAAACCCTCTAAAACAATACCACATTATTTTAAAATATTCTGTTGTGACAAAGTCAAATAACGACTTTAATTGAGAGAGAAGGACTAAATATGGGTTTTTAACCTTTTGTTTTAATCTCAGAAATACAAATTTTCGCGTAAATTGTAGTTTAATCTTTTTTAAACTTTAAACTCAAGAGTTAAACTTTTAGATCGTCAGAAACCTGCTGATAATTTTCACCTAAATTTTGTAAAAAAGATTATTTAAAAATATCGAATAACTTCTTGAACAATTCGGAATTTAATTACGTCTGAAATGCGTCTCAGTGATCTACTATACATCCTTCTTAAGGTGGGAATGTAGGCGAAGTCTGAAAAGGCAGTGGTTTTGCAGTTTTATACCAACGCTTTAAAATAAACAAAATAATTACCCAGTAGAAACCTAGAGTTTAGTTTTCTTCCCATGTGAATGTGGGGAATGCCAGGCCTCCACCGTGGTTCAGATTCCACGTTAAACTGTAGGTCCTCCATTTCATCTCACAATCACCCTACCATTACACATTAGCGTAAGTGCGTATAACCCGAACGGGTAGTAAGACGTGGTGCTAATAATAATAATAATAATTTAATATATTTCAAGGATGTCCTAGAATTTAATGACAATTTGTCCTCTTAATTTAAAAAGTTTCTCATCCAATGCCGCTATGCACTCATGACAAATATTTAAGAAACGTAAATATCGACATGTGAAGAAAATTAAACTCTATGTTTCTACCGAAGAATTATTTTAATTATTTTGGCCTAACTGATGTTTTACTTTAAAAACTGCAAAAACACCTTTTCAGCGTCCCCTATAGTCCCACCTTAAGTACACATCATAGTTTTGTGGTTTCATCTTCAATAATCCATATGCTTGCCCCCTCTCCCCTGTAGTTTCACCCGACCCCTGTGTGGACATGAAGCGCGCCCAATCCCTCCCGGAGGATTCACCGGTTCCCCGAATCTCCGGACTATGGGACATCCACGACAGACTCAAACATATTGGCGGTGAGTTTCGTGAGAAAGACACTTAAATGGGTCTGACCATTTTGTGTATGGAACTAAAAGAAAGGATGGGAGGAGGTGGGATAGGTAGAATCACATTTTTAAAACACCTTGAGTCAGATTTGGATATTAATGAACTTTATTTACAGTCAGGGGCCTTGATTATATTAGGTAAAGTTTTGTTTTTATGTAGATGGGGGACGGGACTGGGTTCCTTATTTGTTCACGTTTTATTAAGAGGGGAAAGGAGGTTTGAATGCTTTCTACAATAAGTTTTTTTTATCATTGTTTAGAGTGAGACAAATTCTAAAAAAATTATCATACTAACTATAAAATTTCCCTTACTTAATATTTAATTTAAATATGATGTGTTACGACTAATTTTATTGCAAATAAGTACTCTCAAATTTCATATCACACGCTTTGTTACCAATCCTCATGTCTGAATATAATTTAATTATTAAAATAACATAGTTTATCAAATCATAAAAAAACGTAAACTAGAGGAGGACGGGGTGGGGGCTGATTATGGTGATGGAAAATCGTACTATCCCTTACGTGAGGTAAGCGGGGTCAAAAATAATGAAAAAAAAAGTATTACGTAATTTAAGGACAGCCCATTACATAAATTACTAAAACAATTTTTAAACGATTCATACGTCAAGTTATGTGATCAGAACTATTCACGTTTCATAGATAATATAGTGAAATAATATCATTGTTGGGACTAAAAAATAAAAAAATAAAAATTTAAAGGTTCTACTTACCAGAATCCTACTATAGCTATTATATGAATCTTAACTAACAGCCCAAGTGTTAATAAAGCTCCTCTAATATATTAAATATGCCGAGCAAGCCGAGTTTTCTTAAACTCTCGATTTTGACAGCTGTAATCTAATTAGGTTTAAATTACTTTCTTTATTAGTCAATGTTGACTACTCTTAATCTATTGTATACTATAATTATTATAATAATAATAGTACAAGTGGTGTGTCTGGTGGGCTACATCAATATGTAGCTCAGTCTACAGAAAGATTAGTAATTACTAACTTAGCTTCTTCATTCATACTTCATTAGCACAATTAAAATGGGTATAACCTCTAGGATTAATAAGACGTGGGAGATTTTTATAGGACATTTTTAACAATCTAATCGTGCTCGTGCACTTTTAGTTTTTATTAGGCTAGTCTTTTCCCATTAGTAAGCAAAGCTCTCGGAAATTATCATTGATTCCTAAATTATAAAACTAATTGAAGGAAAGAGTATTTGCTTTGTGTAAGCGAACTAATCATAGTAATTCATCACGTGATCAAAACGTATTTGAGTTAAATATGACTAAAATACAGTTTCGTCAAATGTCGCGAAACTTTTATATTGATACAGTTACTTGACAAATACTATTCTCCCATGACAGATGGTCCCTTGGTTATGAAAATTATTTGATATTGTTTTGTGTGAGTGTGAGACAATTGTTTTCAACTTGAAACATATATATGGCAGTTGTTGGAAATTTTGTTACTTCTTTGAGAAATGGAAAATCTAATTTATTTCGTAAATATGCACGTACTGTGGTTCATTCTTTTAATAGTACCAAAAATGCAAATGAGTAAACAAAAATTAAGTAAAGGCTTATTGATCAGATCATGGGCAATCATGTTTGGAAATTCTATAATTAAATAAGACACTTAAACGCAATTTCGCTTGATTTTTTTTTAAATGCAAAATGACTTGTTACCATTTTAACCCTTGTTCTAAAAACGAACTTGGTGTTTTAGCGTCCTACTCTGTCTACTATGTTCGTCGTAATGTCAAGTTCTCAGTGGCGTATTCGAGATATAAATGGGAAGGAGGTGAAGACGAGGTGTACATTTTCACTTCATCCCACATATCTCACAAGATAGCAAATCGTTTTAGTAAAATCTCAAAAACATGTGAAGCATTAAATGTGTGTAAATTGTATTAAATAGATTTTTAGTATTAGTCTTCATACATATTAACTAAAACTGTCCTTAAAAATCTAAAATTGAAACATGTACAGAAATATTAGTTCTACTAGATTACGTTCACCCCTCCCCAAAAGTAAATTTATGAGTGCAACACTACAAGTTCCTCCTTACTTATTATTTATGTACGCGTGGCTTACATTTACTCAGCCTTGAACTAGCAGATTTATGAAAAACAGAAAACGCTACTCATGATTTTACCTCTTGTATATATTATCTGATTACGCATTCTTTTTTACTATTATTTGTTAAAGGTTTACCTTATCATGTAGTTTCAACTGTTTTTTTCCTCAAAACAATACATTGAAGCAACACGTATAAGATCCTGAGAGAAACCTTTAGAGAGGGAGATATCCTTGTTTAGGTGTTCATAACAGAAAAGTCTTTGGTGGAAGACAAACTCGGCTTGCGATAGTTGGAGATACGATGTGTTGGTTTCTTTAACTTTATAAATTAAAGCTTACTTTAAAAGTCCTATTCGAAAACGCTTAGATATTTTTCGTTTAAAAAATACCACGCAGATGATGTTGATAAACATATAGAGACCAGGACATTTATTGCTTCATTTTAAGCAAGGGTAAATATCCATCGAAATCTTGGTATCACTTTAGGAACGCTATACGATATATTTGGTGTTGTTGAATTTGGACTTTGGAATTAACTTAATTCAATTCGAAGAAATCTCAACGAACACCATCACGTCATTCTGAATCATGTATGAGATTTTCGAGATGACTCATCGAAGGTTCATTGACTAAGGAAGCCGTATCACACAGGAGTAACAGAACTGTAAGCCAACAGCTGTTAAACTCTTTTAGCAAGTAGTTTGAAAGGTTTCACCTAGTCTCTTCTTTTTTTCATCTATTTCCTCTATCATCCTTCGTGGCGGCCGTTCAGGACGTATCGGTAGTATGTCGGGGTCTGATGGAGACTCGTTCAGGCGCGCCGGTGGAGGCGAAGGGAACACCCAAGAGTCGGCGACGGCGGAAATCCTGAAGATGCGCGAGGAACCGGTGACGTTCCCGCCGACCTACATGGTTATCAAGTTCTCCCGTCACATCCACGGCAAGGCTCTCGTGTGGCTGGTGGACAAGATTACAGGGAAGCGTCTGGACGGTGGTGCTGAGTTGCTGGTCCGCAAACAACCACAAGGACACGGTGAGGTAAGA
>CABFOV010003568.1:0-27457 GCA_902141375.1 Timema poppense
CCCAACCCACTTATGTTTACTCCCCCATCTCCCTTCCTTACCCCCACCCACTAGACCCACAAGACCAGTGCCTAGTGACTAACATCACCCAGAGACTGCATTTCGACTAGACGCCACCAGTTACCACTGAAGCCGCAAGCGAGGAATAACAACGTGTTCCTCTATATTCTATTTATTAAAAAATATGGAAAATTTCTCAATTGATTGTCATTATATCTAGAGTGTCCCACTCGAAATATAGGCCACTTCTTTTTTTAGTACCATGTCATACTATCCTTTGGGTTGTAATCTTATGTGCTAATCCCACTAATGGGCTAGGGATAAGAAAGGTTAAATTCAAAGGTAGTATACCCACATTTGTGTGGATGGATAATAGAACCCCATTTTGAAAGAAAAAAAACTCAGTGCACCCAACTAGGATTTTAATACCAATCTTCTTGCCATTATCAGTCTATTCTATTGCAAAAATGACGCCTTAGACCATACATCCACCGAAATAGGTTCAAAATCGTTTGTTTAATTATAGAGAGTGTGAAGTATCTCTATTGGCTCTCAATGTAATCGTCTAATAATTTCAAATGAATCAAGTTAAACTATACCAGCATCGTTGCGCATGTGGACTAAAGATCAAGCTCATGTGGTCAAGTTTGAGATGATGGGGAGGTCAGGGTTTAAATCCCTTCTGGATCTACTAGAGATTGTTTATCCAATTCTCATTCCACGTAAAATTGGGTACATTTACTCTAAATTCTACCCTCAATCATTATTACCTTATTATTGTAATTAAATACAGTCAGAAACTTGGCGCAAAAAAAAAATCCCACTTAAATCAAAGTAAAGGTTTAGAGGGCTAGAGGGTTGAAATGTATGTAATATTTGCTCGATGCGAAAAATGGTTTGGTAAGGGTATTTCTTTGAGAGTGGCTCTACACGTTAAGAGGTACAGTTAAAACATGTTTTAAATAAACGGATTCAAAGAAGGTTCTGCGCTTGACCATACAAGACGCCTCAGTGAAATGGAACGGGAGATATGTGGGGTTTAAAAGAGAGGCTCCGATGCTTTGCCGAGGAATTTTGTCGCATAGCTTTACTGTTGGAGCTAGGCAGGACTGGGTTCTCTCAGTCTTTAGTTTATTTGACCACATCTTACCCCTTCTCTCCTCCCTTCTAGCCCCCCACCCACCTAGTGGCCTTTAGAACCTTCATTAAAATAGGATTATATTATATTATAAGACATAAACGTGATTAAATTTAAGACAGGATTGCTCAACATGTGAATTAATAAAATCTACTATGTTTAATTGAAAATGTTTATTAAGAATGAAATTTATAAGGTTTGTTTTTAATTATGAAAGGTGTATAGTTATTAAATAAATCTACTAAGGATCTAAGAAACCAAGGTTAAATTTTGCGGGCCCCAAACCGGTGGCTTCCCTGCCCAGGATGTCAATCTCATAATAGACTAAATAGCTGTTGGTGGGGAGGTCAAGGTTTGAATCTTGATAAGGTGCACTGGAGGTGGTTCTCAAGATGTGATTAACCATTGTAGTTTTTCCATTCCCTCTCTACGCTAATATGGAAGCACTTCCTCTAAGCTACCATCTTAATCAATACTTTTTAAGATAAAGGCTTAAATTTAATAAGTATTGATTTTATGATAAAAAAAAGTTTTTTTTAACGAAATCAGCGCTCGCCTATCGATTATCATACTATCTCTCTGGTAACAAGGCATATTTTTTAGTGATATATTGAAATTATTTCTCCCGTTGCCTCCTCCACTTGGACTATGTATATTGAATGGTAATGGGATGAGTAAGATAGAATTGAGGAGAGATGTATCCTCATTTTAATAAAGGAAAAGTGGGTAGCCATCCAAGATAAACCAATTCCAGTACGCAGTGGCGTATTCTGAGAAAATTAATAGGTATGCTGTAATATATAAGCTGCAGGGAGAATTTGGGGGCCAAAGACTCTTAACCACCGTTGGCCAAGAAGGTCAAGGGATGGTTCTCCTGGAAATATTTTAATATGAGTACCTCTAGCTTAGAACAATGTATATCAAACATATATGTATTTTCGTACTCGCATTCTATCTTGGGAAACTTCGCACCTCCCAACTCCGCTCGTCTCTCTTATTTTGACTTATATATTTGTTTTAATATCCAATTTACAGCCTATTAAATATTATGAATTCATATAAGGGGACCAAAACTATGCTTTAAACACACCCAAACGTGATTATCATCCACTAAAATTGTAATGGAATATCAAAGATCACACACTGCAATTCATCGCAATACCTAATTAATCTAAGATTTATGTAAAAATTTCAAGGCTAAGATCTATGAGCACACTCCTGACTGTATGAGAGTGACATACACTATTAAATTGGTTAAGTGTAATTAAAAGTAAACGCAGATACCATTTTCATGTTTCAATTATTTGAGGTATTTAGCGTGAGCTTTCTGGACCAAGTGATTATATCAGCACACGACTTAACTTAAATCTAGAACAAACACAACACCCAGCCCCCCGGCCATTAACTAATCACCGTGGGAGGGGAGATCCGAATTTTACCAATAATATTTATTTAGGCAATACCGGAAATAAAACCTGGAACCCTTAGCTCAATGGGAAGGCAAACTGCTGACTGAGTTAAGATATCGGACTCGCAGGTAGCAATTCGCAAAGTTATATATATAGTAAAATGAAGTACAACATGGATCAAGTGTAGATCAGAACTTGGTGGGAGGAATAAGGTGAATTGTCCAACTCACGTTTCAATAATAATTATGAGCCTAAGACTATCTATTAAATCCTAATTACGCTCCAGAAGCTATTTAGATCCGTAAACTATGATAGCAGTAACAAAGGGGGATATTTTCCTGTTGGGGCTATTTCTCTATCGCTACGTCATTGGTTTATTGCTAAGACATTTACATCTGAGAATAAATTTTATTTTACCTTTTTTGATCAAGCATTTTTAAAATGTGAAATTACACTCCTAACTTTTGGGATACCTTGATGTATTATATAAACTCACAATGACTAATAATTAGATAATGTATGCTGCAAAAAATTATAAACTTATAAGCAATAATCAAAAGAACAAAGTTAAAGCTCCATAAATACTTCATACTAAAAAAAACACTGTCTAGCTACTACAGTTAAATTAGCCCCTCACTCCCCACCCTCCCACCCCTACTTCACCTATGTATACTCTAAAATGGTGGTAAATATTCTTGCCAAATACATGGTGATACATGTGCCTAGAATGCATAAACATAATCAAATATGTATTAAATTATTGCATAGTTTAAAGCTAGTTACTTATATCTATTTCACATATATTATTTTCATTTATTTTATTTTATTTTATTGAGCTTTACCAGGCTAGTAAATAATCATTGTGATCTTGATTCTTGAATATTTGTTCAACAGTTGGCACACTGTTTTGCTTGCGATAAGTATTCAGAGAGGCCTCGGGTTGTAAACACCCTCGTTCATTGGCTAAGGGTGGGTGAGGGGTAAGGGGGAGTTTTACAACCACATAGACATTGGTCAAGGTCATTATAACTTATCTAGCTTTGCCTGCTGTTTTCAAGCAGCAGGTCCTGGGCTTCATAAGCTGAGTAGGTAGGGAGCCTTTTGGTGGAATAATTACTCAAAACAAAATATTCTCTAAACATGAGCAAATATTAGTTTACAAATTAATAATATATAAGTAAATTTTACATGTATATTAATTCAAAATTTAAACATTACTATTTACACAGTTTTTACAGACAACATTGAATTTAGAAGCTAGTCCATATAATCATGGGTATGTGGCGCGTGATTAGTATACCCAGAGAATACGCCACTGCCGCTACGTCTTAAAACAAGACTTAGACATCCATGTCGCCAACAAATCAGAATAAATGAATTAAGGTTTAGTAACCATTAAAAAAACAATTTTAATAGTTTAAAAAGGAAAGTTTAGGATGCTTTATAATAGAATTCAAGTTTTAGTAAGTTTGTATAAGTTGTATTAATTGAACATGAAAGACATAGGCATATAATGTATAATAATAATAAAGGTATTATAATTTGATTCATATATGAAAGATTGGTAATAATAATTACAAATTACGATAGATTATAATAAGAATATCATAAAAATCATTGAAAATATAACAAACATCTAAAAAGATCAATACAATTTAAAATTTGTTTGTAGACTTTAGAGTCAAATTACATTAAAACTATGTTTGTTAAGAAAGTATGATGTGATCATGCATGAATTACGTATCTTTTAATACATTGAGAATTAAACAGAAATAGTTGTAGGAATTGAAAAATATAAGAATAAAGAAAGATAAATATAATTGAATTCTTTCTTATCTGTAATTCTTTGTTCCTTTTAGAACTGTTGCAATCCCTTCAACGTTATAAAAGCTACGACATGTTTCGATGCTACGACGGCATCATTCTTAGGTCAGGCGAAAAAATAAAACACACCAAATGAAATTATGGTTGAAACACAATGCGTTAGCCAATGTAATGTTACATGTAAATCTAATAAAGGTTAATACGTTGTAATATCAAAAGTTGATCATTATGAAACATCATATTTATCAGAGTTAAAAGCTCTATAGTTGAGTGTTCCAAGTTTTGTTTGAGAAGGAAAACTGATATGACATTTAAATTAACATGTATACATAAAGTAAGATGAGATCATTATAGAAACGATTATACTACGAAATCAAAGATATTATATATCTACGTTGATTTTATGTAGTTAGATATTATGGATTGAGATAATAGATTTATAGACTTAGAATTTTATTATAATCAATGTGCTATAAGGATTGGAAAGAGAAATTGACAAAAATGAAATGATATTTAGGGTGCATGTCTTCTCGATACTGGCCCGAACAGGTCATTTACTACTATGGAAGGATGGACGGGTGCAGATAGAATTTGAGTGTTTTTTTTAATTTTGGTGTTGAAGGAAATTCCTGAGGGTATTGATAAATATCTGATTCTCGAAATGTTTTTGTTCATTTAGTACATTTTCATTATTTTGTAAAGCAGTTTAATGGAGATATTTTAAGCTATGTTTTCATAGTTGTGCCTTTAGAGGTGTTGTAAATTTGGTTTATACTTTTGTTCACTGGGATCGGTTGATGTCCGAACTGTTTGAGGTGTTCAGAAAATTATAATTTATTTTTCTGAACACCTCAAA
Organism: Timema poppense; assembly: GCA_902141375.1. Taxonomy (NCBI): domain Eukaryota; kingdom Metazoa; phylum Arthropoda; class Insecta; order Phasmatodea; family Timematidae; genus Timema; species Timema poppense. The sequence continues at coordinate 5,228 of CABFOV010003568.1, forward strand.
CAGTTCGGACATCATAATGATCAACTTTTGATATTACAACTTATTAAACTTTTTAAATTTACTTGTAACATCACATTGGTTAACGCATTGTGTTTCAACCATAATTTCATTTGGTGTGTTTTTTATTTTCACCAGACCTAAGGATGATGCCGTCATAGCATCAAAATATGTTATAGCTTTAATAATTTTGTAGGGATTGTAGCAGTTCTACAAGGAACAGGGAATTACATATAAGAAAGAATTAAATAATATTTATATATATTTATTCTTATATTTTTCAATTCCTTCAACTAGTTCTGTTTAATTCTCAATGTAAGACAAGACACGTAGTTTATGCATGATCACATAATCTTTTCTTAACAAACATAGTTTTAATGTAATTTGACTCAAAAGTCTACAAACAATTTTTAAATTTTATTGAAATCTTAGATGTTTGTTATATTGTCAATGTCTATCGTAGCTTGTAATTATTATTACCAATCTTTCATATATGAATCAAATTATAATACCTTTATTATTATATTACATTATATACCTATGTCTTTCATGTTAAATTAACAACTTATACAACTTCACTAAAAATAATTTTTTTTAATAAATAATTTATTGCGCGTGTTCACCGATGCTGGTTTCTTTTGAGAAGGAAAAATAAATATATACAAAAAATATTACTACTGGCATTTACCCACTGGAAATTTGTTTTGTTACTTTTTGGAGTAATTTCAAAAATAAGCATCATTTGAATAACCAATCTGCGAATAACCTGAACACTGAACAGGGAATAAGACGCGGTGACAGAAAAAATCAAATAATTAACCATGTGTTCGTAAAATGATTAGTTGAACTGTTTCACTAACAGTTCAAATGTTAGAAGAGAATATTATTACTTTTCACATACTATAAGGCATAGGCCAATAACCCAAATGGGTACTAAAATAAATACAAATTAAAATCTCAAATCTATAGTAACCTACGTCAGTCTACTATTGTGTACTAATATAGCTCTTTATGGAAAACGTTGACCAGGTACGTTAGATAATTATCTTACTTTTGGGGTTTCACATTTTTAAAAATATATTCGATTTTTATTACCATAGGTCATATGCATTTTCTACGCTAAAACGTAACACTCCTTCCTTTTTAAAACTAAACTAAAATACTAATACTAATCATGTGGGTAACAGATTATTTTTACTTACAATATATTGAACTTATTTTATAAAAAGAAACCAGTTATTCCATTTTAGCTTAAGAACACCCCACATTTCAAAATGAATGATTTCACGAATAAAAATACACATGTTTATTATTTACCTTCAACTAAATATTTTCAATCCCCAGACGAGTATAGCTGAGATTTTCTCTGTATAAGACAAATTTTATTTTATTTATTTAAAATTTTCTGTGTCTTACAACCCGTTCACGCATTTACAAAAAATATATATATATAAATAAAGCGCGGGGATCTATGGAGGAAAAATCTCCTCATTACACCCTGTTGAGGTTTGAGATGTGATTACGACTCTTGCCCGTATCTTTAACAATGCACAAACAAAAACATATTTCCGTTCTTAAATAAACAATCCTATTCCATATTGTTTGGATATAATGGGCTATAAAAATACGCAGTTGCTGCCAACACACAATACATTGTATTACTAGCTCAAACAAGAGCTTAATTTGCATGAGCATGGATGTAAATAATGTTTTAATAATCTCATAGTAATATATGACTCAGATTTATTTATATTTTGCTCAGTGTTTTATAAAACCAATAATATTTTTCTATGATCATGCAATATTAATTTTAACTATAGTGGTAGTTTTGGTTTTCTTTTAATATGAATAATAACTTATAGTAAACAAACTAACAAAAACTTATTGGAAGGGCATATTATTGAAGTATTTTTAATTATTACGTCTACTATAATTTCATTTTTATTGCAGTTCCATCATTACAATATAAATTAAATTGTGGATTCAATTTCAATCATATGTAGTAGTAATAATTGAGATTTAAAGGGGTGTAAGTAAAACACCAGCTTTCCTCGTTGTTCACGTGCCTGCGTTCTAATATCCCTAAGCTTACATTAATTGTGAAGGTGTGAGGAAGGTGGAGTTAAGAAAAAAATGACCAGCATTTGTGTAGAACAAGGGGAAGTCATTTGGGTAAAAACCATCATTACACTTGTTAGAATGATATTTTAATACTAACCTTCCTCTTCCCGTACATGACAAATAATCCATGCAAGACATACTAACCTTTTATTCTGCACGCCCACAGACTCATTTTATTCTACTGCTACTTCTATTCAAATATATCAAAAGAGTATTTGAAATTTGGCTGAAAATACTATATCATTGATTTATTAAATAGGTTTAACCAATCGTGACTTTAATTCAGTTACCAGATTGGCGCTAACACAAATAATGACATTATATTAATGATTAAAAATATATTTAGTAAATAATTAATTGAATTCCGCACACATATTTATTCATATTTATTCATTGATTTGATAAATTGATTTAATAAATTTTGACGTTAATTCACTTACAAGATTGTTTCCAATACTAATAATAACTTTGCATTAAAGATTTTAAAAATGTTTAGTAAAAAATACATTGAATTCTGTACAAATATTTATCCGTATTAATTAAAATATTTATATTGATATTAGATTAATTATGAAGGGATTTTGATGAATCGGGTATGTTAAATAACTGTAGGCTATAGTAATTAAATGGATATTACGTAATATTTGTATGACTATTTTTTACTTAATTTGACCGATTTAATCTTATATTGTTGAGTTTGTTGATTTTTAGTATTGTTATATGTAAATGTTTACATAAAATCATTCAATAGGCTGTGTGTTAAAAATTTATTATATATTGAGATTTTAAATTAATCTTTGCCAAACCAATACAGTAGGAACATAGGCTATTTATTTATTTACCATTCAAATACAGAATACACAAACGGCTTGCAAATATCCGGACAAACAGTGTGATATGAATGAAAATTCTTCATTTTGCTAAGTTTCATGTATTAATTTTGGAGCAAAAACATCCTATATCACTCACGTCACATTTTAAACATATAGCTATGTAAACTTCTAATAGCAAATCTAAAATATATAGCGTGATAAAACATATGATACGATCCACCAGTCAGACTTTATATCTCCTTTATATAAAAATGGAGATATTAAGTTAAAATTGTTAAGTTGGTGAAACGAAATAATAACCATTGTTTCAAGAATATTATGAATAAAAATAACATTACATTCTACCAAAGAGTATAATTAAAATAATTTATACTAGTATATAAAGGTATTGAGAAAGAATAACATATTTGTTCATCAAAGAGGATAGTAACCAACTATCGCTTTCAGACACCTTAATTTTGTAAATATATTAGCCAATAGCTTTAAAACTATTGGTTTTATAAATTTATTTATGTACATCCATTACGGTTTACAGACTGTGACTTTGGTCAGTTTCTATTCAAGCCATATATTTTCCACTACCGCATTGCTAGACCTATCATAACTTCATATACTTATTATATAGCTTATGATCAGGAAAGGCAAAACATCCAGTCCCCGACAGTTAATTTCTTACTTTAAAAGGGTTAATCCACATTTCAACCACTATACATTATTTGGCTATGCTGGTAGTCGAACCTGGGACTCTTAGCTCAGCGGACAGACACGCTACAGACTGTACTAAGGTGTCTATTTCAAACAAAAGTGTTTTATTTTTAGTATTGCTACAACTTTACGATGATAATTTATTTCGCATTTCAAATAGTTGCAGAGATCCGCTATGTAAAGTACCCTCGATTTTAATTGGAAAATGAAAACTTAAATTTTGTTTAAAATTTTAAACAGCTCCTAAATATGGATTTTAATTAAATTCGTCAGAGAGAATATAGAGAAAAAATTATTTGTTCTATTTCTGACCTTTAGTAAAATAACCTTAATTTTAGGCATGGATCTTTAATTCCAAAAAATACTCTGGTGATACCTATGAAAACCTCAGATACCTTGTTTTAGGCTGATCGGTAAAATGGTTTCGACTCTAGACCAAGATACAAACACATATATACAGACGCATCACGTGGATAACTTTTTCAGGTTCAGTAGTTCATGAAAAGTTGATATCCATCACCATATCCGAATTTGATTTATTTTACCAATCACAATAATCGATCTACCCAAGGGGTTGTGAGAAAATAAAAAGTTTGATTCATCTCAATCAGAGCCATGTTTGATATAAAAAGTGTGCTATATTTTATATCCATGTTAACGCAACTGACCTTTGACATATTATACAACAATTTAATTTTTTTTTAAATCTAAAATATACCCCTATTACTAAGAAAAGTTCAAAATGATCGAGTTTAGGACAAATTACTGATACTATCCACCCCAAAGAAGAAAGATCAATTCAACTTAACATATAAGAACGCTAAGAAGAGACTTAGGGCCTTATAGCCCATATTGCCCATTGTAGTTTGAAGAATCAGGGCCGTAACCAGAAATGTATTGGGTAGTGGGAATACCCTGCCTTTAATCGCTCGTAGCAAAACCCACCATTTAAAGTTGGTCAGTATATAATAAGTTTTTTAAGTATATAAAATCTTATAGTTATTTTATAAATCAATTCAATTTTTATAGGAAGGAACTCCAAAAAAGATAAAAACATAGTTAAAATAAAATAATTTATTCAAAATTTTTAAACATCCACATAGAGCATACAAACATGGAATGGAACATTGATTAACAATAGTAAGTTATCCATACCATATCCTTGGGGTACTCGTGATCAAGCGTCTGCTGGATGTATTGGGTAAAATACATGAACGTGTGGAAAATCATCACATTCTATGTGATTGAGTTGGAGGCAAGCGAGTAGGCCTACCGCTCTTCTCCCCTCCCCTTCCCTTCATAATCCTTAGTGGGCCGACACACGTTCTTAGTGCAAAAAATCTTCTTAAACTTTTAAACAAACAGTGATAGTCCACCCCTTCTCCCCAATTAAGAGGGAAACCAAGGTAACTAACAATTTAGAAAGAAAATGAATATTCCTTCCTCTCTATTCAGAGAAGTTTAAATACAATACTAAAAACTCTTTAAAAGAAAATAATCACTATCGTATTAAACCAGGCAACTAAATTTTGCTAGTGCTGTTAAATAGAGACTCAGGGTCAATAGGTCGACCACGAGAGGAGCGAAAGGGAGAGATAGAGAGAATGCTCTTGTGAACCTTCCAATTAGAAGATCTCGCTTCATTACACGTAACTTTAAAGAGGTCATTATTGAATACTTGAATGGTCAAGGCGGCCAACTATATGGTTCACTAGTTTCACACCTTGTACCCACGGTCGATTGGTCAGGGAGTTAAGCTACGTGAGCCACAGTTTCACACCTTATATTCATGGTTGATTGGTCAGGGAGGTAAGCTACACGAGTCACTGGTTTCACACCTTATATTCATGGTTGATTGGTCAGGGAGGTAAGCTACACGAGTCACTGGTTTCACACCTTATACCCATGGTTGAAATGTCAGAAAGGTAAGCTACATGAGTGATTGGTTTTATACCTTATACCCATGGTTGATCGATCAGGGAGGTAAGGTATGTAAGTCACTGGTTTCACCTTGTATCCATGGTTGATCGATCAGGTAAACCAACAACAAGAATAGTAGCCACTGGTTTCACCTCGTACCTATGGTTTGTTTATCAAGTGTCCCAACACAATTTATAGTAATCCCTTGTATTACCTTTAACCATAGTTATCATTATTATTAGCACTGTGTCTTACTACCCGTTCGGGTTATACGCACTTACGCTAATGTGTAGTGGTAGGGTGATTGTGAGATGAAATGGAGGACCTACAGTTTAACGTGGAATCCGAACCACGGTGGAGGCCTGGCACTCCCCACATTCACAAGATGTCTTGTCAGAGGTGAAGGAAGGGTTTGGTAATCAGATATATCTGTGCCGGGACCGAGGATTGAACCCCGGCCACCAGCACAGAAGTCTGACACCTTACCCCTAGACCACCAGGTCACCGTTTAGCCATAGTTGATAAGCTATCTAAAGATATAGTGAACATTGATTTAATCTTTTACTGGTGGTTGAATGGTCAGAGAGCCCAAATACAGTCATGGGAAATATTTGTTCCACTTGTACCTAGGATTGAGCAGTGATACCTTTCTTTAGAGTCCTCAAAAACGTTTTTATAACATTGGAAACTCTCTCCCAATAATATCCATACACTAACCGACTAACCTAATATATAGGTATATGTATAGTTTGCAGTTTATTTATTGAAAAATGGTAAACTTCTATATGATAACCCTTGTAGTAAGTGTTTTAAATTTTAAAAATAAAACAGTTCTGGCATAACTCTAGAAATTACAGGCGAACTAAATTGTTTAAAGAAAGTGTGACTTTCCATCGAAACATTTTTGAAACTAGACAATTTTGGTTACACTTTCAGTATATGAATATGATCATTATATTTATTTATTGTTCAATTTATTTGGGGTTTTTAACGTGCACTTCCTCAACCGATTGATTATATCAACACGAGAATTTCTATGAGCGAGTGCAAACGGCACACCAAATTTGGAGTCTTTGTCAAAAGGAATCGATTTACCGTTGAAATAGAGTATAAATTATAATTGTAGTTTTTAACACTTTTAATCAAAATTGGATATTGTATTAAGTGTATCATGCAATAATTTAGTAAAATACTTAATGGGCTTTAAGTAAGCTCCTATTCATAAGGAATATATTACTTTTACTTTAACAACAAAATTAGGTGACCTGGTGGTCTAAGAGTAAGGTGTCAGGCTTCTGTGCTGGGAGTCCGGGGTTAAATCCTCGGTCCTGGCACAGATTTATCTGATTGCCAAACCCTTCCTTCACCTCTGACAAGACGTGTATTAATCACAACTTGTGAATGTGAGGAATGCCAGGACTCCACCATAGTTCGGATTCCACGTTACACGGTAGGTCCTCCATTTCATCTCACAATCACCCTACCATTACATGTTAGTGTAAGTGCGTATAACCTAAACGGTTAGTAGGACGTGGTGATTATATTAATAATAACAATAACAAAATTATCACACACCTTAAAATTAATTAAAATTATCATGGAATAACAACTCGAAATATTTAACCATTGGATCAGGAGAATGCAAATGTGTACATGTGATCAAATCAACCAGAACACGAAGAATAGATTATTTTGGCACCCTTCAGGCTCGAATCAGAATCACTGAGGCTGTAGTCTGCCTCTGAGACCGCCAAGCCATGTTGGTCAAATAAATGATCCCTAAAAGGAATAAGTGCCCAATTACTACCGGTGGATAATGGCTGCATCAGTTAACCCACACTTGTATTTCAAACCGCAATTCTTGTGGGTTTAAAAACGTGCTGTAATTCTTTACTAACACGGTAGAAAATAAGTTGTTTTTACAACCAAGCAGTAGGCAGTAACAGGGATTGCAAGGTTATCAACCTGCTAGCCAGTTATTAAGGAATATTGTGGTGAGAATCACCGGTACAACAATAGCTTCCTAAAAGCTTTTAAAAAGGGGGTGGTTTTCTTCCCTTGTATGGGAACGCTAAAGGTCCGGTGAACAGTTAGGATACTTCATCCAAGCTGGATCACGAGGACCAATGGGAGTGTTTTCCTGATATTTAAAAAAATATCAATTGAGTCGATTAGGAGACTCGTTACTCTTTTCTAGCCGGGCTTGCGTCTAGGACGCTCCCGGGTCAACTCTGGGGTGTCGTGCTCTTGTAAATCATAACGACACCTCGCGTTAGCCGCTCGGTTAGTCGCCACAGATATAATTGTTTTAATGAAAAGAATCAGTCGTGATAGAAAATATTAATTATATTACATCACGGTTAACGCAATTGATATTGTGAATTTATCTTAAATCTGTTGACGGCCACTTTCAACCTAACCAAGACGCGTGAAGTGTATCAAGTGAAATACTAGAAGCCAATCAACATAATAAATAGTAATGTAAATATATGATTTCGTTAATTAATTTAACACACTAGCTAAAGAATTGGTGCAAGTGAATAGTAAAAGAATTTAAATAAATTAAGTTGTATTATTTTAACCAACAACGCAGCCACTATACAATCACTACAACACTATAGATTGGACAAATAAACATCCATTCTGTGTCGACCTCATTTCATTTTCGAAGCCATTACGATAATATACAGGCTGGCCACGAAAGCGATTGTTTTAGCTTATGTCCATTTATATGCGTAGCTAACGGAAACCTATAAAATTCTATATATAGGAATATAGGCCTATAGGATTAATATAAACATACACTATTTATTATATATAAAATGCGACAAAAGTAACATAAAACATCGTTTGATGTTTAGTTTGCGAGGTAGATGACACCTAAAGCTTAAGCTGACTAAGCAACTGTAGGTGAAATATCTTTAATCTAGTTTGAAACAACCGCTATACGATATTAAGTTGTAACGAGAATAATAATAAATATGTTCATATATTTTTCCAATCTCTACTAAGAAATTTACATCAGACGTTAAAGAAATGAAAAAAAAAATATTTAAAAAATGCGTTAATATCATTAACTTGTGTTTTGCTGGAGAATCACTAACTATTTATAATGTCTCTTTTATATTGTGTTTAAAAATAGTTTGTATATAATAACTGTGTCAACCATAAATTCGTGCTTTATTTGCGGTCCGTTATTATATTTAAATACTCAATGCGGCACTTCAACCAAAAAAACTTGTCCAGGCCTGAAGGAAATATTACCACTTTAAGGAAACTTTTTACGGTTCTACGCTAAAAATAGTTTTGTCATACACTAATGTATATAGCAAATATATATTATATTTTAGCAACTAAAATAAATATCTCAATTATGAAATCTACCAATATATAAGCTTTTATTACAAATTCTGAAATTTGCCATATTATAAGCATACCATGGGGTAATTTTGACACTAAATATTTTATTTTTTTATTTAATGTTCCTCTTAAAATACACTCAAATATTTACAAAAGTCAATATAGAAAATATATCTAATCAAACAAAATTTTGGTTTGAGAGTTTAAGAAGAAGAAAAGGTGTAAATTTCCCTCATTCAATCTACCACTAAAATGTCTCTTTTTTGTATATTCAGTTATCTTAAACATACAACAAATTCTAGATTTAATTTTAACGTCTTGAATCCGGGCAGTGTATATGCATTAATATGACCATAAGTGATAGGCATTGGAGGTAATAAAATAATTCGATGTTTTATAACATACATTAAGCAAATACAAACTATCCCAAGGTGGCAAACAAATATGTATGAATCTGAATATCTGACAGAATATTAGCTCATTTAATAAAAATACAAAACCCAAAAACTTATAATAAAAAATATAGCTATCATAATATAAAATCAAACCTGCCTTTTTTTAGTTCCATAACCAGTTTGAATACAACTCAACCTTAGTTTAATCAGTAATGCGTCTCATTATAGTTCACGCTATCTTGGTTCTTCTCTATAAACACCCACCAGGTAGTGATAGAACGACGAAGTCTACTTTATATTTATTTATATTTGGTTTGGTAAAATACACCAAACAAGCTTGTTAATGTTACTTAAACTTATTTCATCGCTGGCTATAATTAACTCATCAAGCATATTTGGGTAAATAAACATCATGCAACGTTCGTCGTTTTACATTTTAGACTTGTTTTTAAGTAAATAATAGAGCTATAAATATAAATTTAGTGAACTTATATACACCCTGTATGTCTGTCACATCTGTTCTACGTGTCCTAGAAAAGCGCTCTTCCAAACGGACATCCATTTCACGGGACGGTTCCACGATCCGCCACAGAAGTACCACTCTCCTCCGTAACCTAGTTTAGGGGAACGTCGCTCCATACACTCGCTAGGAGTTGTTTACTTCCTAAATAATAAACCGACAAACTTCTCTTTCAGCAATGACTTTAATCTTGGTAGAGAAAGAGAGAGAGAGAGAGAGAGAGAGATTAGAACCTTTCACGGTATCCTACTCATCAAATAAACTACATGCATGATTGCTTGATAAACCTTCCCTTTCCGTATAATTGGTTTCCCGCTAGTGTTCATATTTACTCCTTTAGAGATATTTGATTTTGTTCAGTATCAAATAACAGGCAATAGAGATAATTTTGAGAGCCCGTTTGGTTCCCGAATAGCTCAGCTTTAAAAGATGTATTACAGTGCTTTTTTTCTCTCGTCCTTATCGGAATAGATTGGATTTTAGCACCGCGTCTTACTTCCCGTTTGGGCTATACGCTTATGTACTAATACGCTGATGGTTTTAGGGATTATGAAGGTTCAATTTAGAGGAAATGTAACTGAATTTACGTGGAGGGAGAGTGGAACACCATTTTGGACAAATCAACCTCAGTACACCCGATCAAGTTTTGAATCTAAATCTCCCCATCATCGGCAGTCTAGTGTACTGCGAGAGTATCGCGTTAGACCATGTGCCCATCGAAGCGGGTAGTAGAGTGGAATTGATGTGAGTAATATTATATAAACAAATTAAAATTTAATTAAAATCCATCAATAGTATTTAAATTTCGCTTTTGTCAGAGGATGAATTCAGAAAATCACTGATCTATGTGATTTCTGGTTAGAGAGCAATCATGTATCTAATTTCACAGTAGTTAGTCGGTGGTGAGGTAGGCTATTAACATGCTCAGGCTCATATCTAGGATTTTTATTTGCGATGAGGGGGGGGGGGTACAGAAATAAAAAAAATACGAATGTGCATAATTCTATATCACAATAACGAATATTTTTTTCAATTATCAAATTTTGCAAACATTATAATACAAAAGAAAGTTATCACAATAAGTCGTTGTTTTGTTAAACTTATTTTGACGTATTGTAAGGCAGTAACTATCCCAGTCCTAGCAACCGGTCTTTTATCGTCAAATTGCAAAGGCACACTTTTAGCCTCCTAAGTATTAGACCCTATTGAAAAGGATCGTTCACGGAGTTTTAAAAATATGTGAAGGAGAATTACTTTTAAATTATTAAAAATAATTATCTTTACACTTGATTAAAGCACCTATATCATTTGTTCGTTTTTGTTTATTTCATACTTTTTCTTCTTGGTTGAGACCTATCCTGGATAAATTGATGCTTTTGCAAGAATAAGGGCCAGTTTCCTAGTCAAATTTAGTATGCCTCAAGTGCGGCGCTACACTAAGTAAATGACGACACATACCTAAACCAGAATGGAATGGGCCAGTTTCCTACGCGAGAACGGCCCATTCCATTCGAGTTTAGGTAGGTGTCGTCTTATATTTAGTGTAGCGCCGCACTTGTGGTGTACTAAATTTGACTATGAAACTGGCCCTAACTCTCCATAAATCCAAGGTAACCCTAAAGGTAATTCTTGTCTAAATTAACACATATATAAGAGTTGGAAAGAATTTTATGAACTGTCAAAACAGGATTTTTGTGTTCTGCAAAACAAGACTTTAACTCGGAAATCATAGGGTCTGAAAAGGGAGTATGCAGTGAGCGTCTGGAATACTATTTTGATCTCGTGGATGGCTGTTTTTTCTATCTGTCAGCAAGCGCGTCTCGTGATTGGAAATAATTCTTCCATCCATTCGCTGAATAATGGTCTCATGCTAGCAGCATCTAATGGCAAATTATCTTTATGTAGAATTACTAGCTTGACAGAGTTTTGTTTCAGATCCGATTCACAAAGTTAAAAAATGCATGTATTTATATATTTTTAAAGGGAATATAATATTAACACAATTACAATTTTATTAAACCAATTTATAGCTTTACAATATATATTAAGTGATCTACAATTGAAATCAAAATAATGTGTCTTTTAAATGATTGATCGTACATTAAATATTAAAAACACTCTTTCTTAGGTTTAGTCACACACTTATTGTAATACGAATGAAAAAACATATTGTATTGAAATTGTTTGTAATGTTTTAATTGCCGTAATATCAGTATCTACTTACACTAGGATTTTATTTAGATTTTATACAAGACGAATACGTTAATATTGAGATAAATTCGTTGAGTTTGAGAGCAGTAGTGTGTTAATTTACACTCGGTTTACCATGAAAGGTAAGAATTTATTTCGGAAGATTATACCTCAACCCTATCTTATTAGTTATACCATAGATAAATAATGCAAGCTTAACTTTCTACCTTTAAGGGTAAATAAAGGGTAAATACCAACAGACAACTGCACATAACAAATGTATTATCCTCTTATTTACATTAAGATGAATTTAAATCCAATCGATATTTTGTTTACGTGAATATCTTAGTCTGCTACTATAGAAAATATACATTTTAATATGATTTTCAAGATGTTTGAGCAGTTTAGGTTCCTTTTTTGACCCATATTTTTAATGCATTTAGTGCAAATAAAGCACATCTAGAGAAAATACGGTTTGTTACAAATATAACTCACTAGCTACAGTACGTTCTCGTAAAGTGTTTCGTTATTTCCCAGCAGCTTTCATTTGCGTGTCAACCTACTGAGCTAAAGGACCTGCGCTTGATTTCTGGCCATGGCTGTAATATTATTATTAGGGAAATTTGGTTTTCCCCTTTCACAGTGATGAATCTAATTCCTAGAGCTGGTTGTTGTGTATATTTTAGATTTAAGTTAGCTTATAATTAATATGCTGAAATAATAAGTCAATTCACAAAGTTCACCTTAAATTCATAGAAAAAATTAAAAATTGTTTCTAATTGAGTCAGTGAGTTTTCAGTAAGGAACAATCTCGACCACACCACGTCCGTTTAGTAACTGCTAGTAAGGGTAGACATGAAAATTTACTGCGCGGGTAAACAGGGATATGTGGGAGGTGGTTTCGTATTAGATATATGTGGAGTAGAGTATCGCAAACTCGACATTAGATAAATGGACATTCCGTGTAACTCGACACGCGCATATGCACACAGGCAAGGATTTTTCCCTCTTTAACTCCATCCATGATTTGTGTTTTTATTTTCTCTCCAATAATAGAATTGTAGCTAATTCTGAAATTACTGAAAGTTATTCTCTCGGTCAATGAAGAAGTGTACTCGTATTACTAACCCATTATCTTTGTAGTGAAGCCATAAACTACAAACAATTCGTCTCATTTTTTGAAGCTCCAGTCTCATCGTGACCTCTTAAGGATATAGATTGCCTCTCACAAAATATTAACGATTCACACACTACATGCAACTTGTACTTGTACTTTATCGAAATAATATTATTACGTACATAATTTAAAATAGATGAACTGGAGCGTTTCATGAGAAATCTGCTAGAATCAAAAGTGAATAATATTTGTTGATTTATATTTAGTTTGTTATTGTTGTTCTAGAAATATTGAAGGGTAAGGCAACTTACCCCCCTCACTCCCCAAATTCCGGCTATGAATTTGTACAATCTCCCTTGTTTACTAGAGTAATCATTAATTGCTGGTTTAAAGTAAATTCGTATAAAACGTATTTTTTTTCTTCACGAATAAAGGAAAAATACTTCATTAAATAACTTAAAATACGTATTTATTTAGTTATTTAATTTGGTAACGTATAAATCATTATTTGCCATTTAATAATAATAATTATTATCATTAACACCGCGTCTTACTACCCGTTCGGGTTATACGCACTTACGCTAATGTGTAATGGTAGGATGATTGTGATATGAAATGGAGGACTTACATTTTAACGTGGGATCTGAGCCACGGTGGAGTCTTGGCATTTCACACATTCACAAGTTGTGAATAATACATTTAATAATAATTTAAATTAAATACTAGATAATTTTATATTTTTGAAGAGCTGGCAGGACGCAAAAATTGCTACAGTGGGCCGCAAGTGACCTGTGGGCCATGGGTTGAAGAACCCTGCCTTATAGCATTAGACCACTCAAGTGGGTGTTTATGCTAAGTGAATCTCTATTACTAAAGAAAATAAATAATATTTACTACTCAAGATTGATCTTGTAAATGCTATCAGTACGCAGAACAAACTGAATTGTTATTAAAGTTTTCTGGGCAGCTATAGAGACCGTAAGCTCGGCTATGAACTCTCTACGAACTACTCACACATTCACACATGCTTTTATGCCACAGAGCAACCGTAATGTATACACACAGCATTTTCTTATCCATCCGGACGATACGTACTGTTCAAGTGAGAGGTAGAATTTAAAGTGAATTAAAGTATATGTGCCCGAATTTTTGAGGCTAGAGAATGAAAATCATTTAGAAAAACGACAACTCGCTACACCCTACCAAGATGGCGAATCAATTAAACGAGATTGACGCCTTAGTCCACGTACATATTAATGCTCGTGCAACCTTTAAAGAGGATAATAGTGGACGTGATTTAAAACAGTAATTTTTTAATATTTTAAAGCAAAAATTATTTTTGGCCATAATAAATAAAATAGTTCTTGAGTAGATAGGTTAAGTTTTATTTGATACACCTAGTAGTCACATTAGTTATTGAATATATGGTAGGAAAATATAGGTATTTGGTGATAAATTGATAACGTTCTATTAATTTAAAAAGTTTCTCATAAAATGTCAGTAGTCCCATGACAAGTATTTAAGAGATGTTGAAATTACTATACTTAAAAAATCAAATTAAACGCATCTCTTGAACACGTATTTTATTAATTGTGTCTTAAAAATGATTTTAAATAAACGTCAAAATTATTGGCCTTGGCTCACTTTCCCCTCCTTCCAACCTTAAAGTTTCAAGTTTAGCCTCATATCCAAAAGTCCAGGGTTCAAGTATCGTATTCAGGTGCCATTTTACAACTAATTTAAATTAATTGAATTGTGGTCCCCTCCATACGAATAGTGCCGTAATTACAATAATTTGCAGCCTGTGTTTTGATGTTCATAAATGTAATATCTTATTGACTGAGTAGATGGATATCTTGTTTTAGCTTGTGGATCCGGACAACTGGGTGCTGCCAGCCGGGCGCCAGTTTAAAAACATAATGAGTTTTTTACGTAAATCTTAATTTTTAGATTTGTTTAAAAAATCATGAGATGAAAGTAATTTGTTTGTATTTATAAAGTTAGCACGGCCTTAAAAATGTGTATTTTAATTGTAAAAAAGAATTAAATTACGTTAGTTTAGTTAAGGTTGGGTTAGGTTAGGTTATGTATTACTCATGTTTTCTTATGTGTTTGGTTATTTTTTTAGTTTTTAAAATAGCATGTAGTTTATCTTTATAAATACAAACAAAGGTTCCTCTGTTATGATTTTTTCTAAACTTCTCCAAAAATAAATATTTACGTAAAAAACAATCATTACCTTTTTACACTAGCACCCAGTTATACTATACCGTTTATCTTGACCGTTTGGCATTCAATACGTCTGTTTGTCCCATGATGTCTGCTAAATTTGAGAACCAATTTTGTTGAAATTTGAGGCGGACATTCTTTTAACCTAGCCCACACGACATATTAATATGTTTTTTCTTTTTAATTTTGGAATTTATCGTGTGACCTACATTTTTATCATGAGGTAAACTGTTATTTCTTTATGAATATAGTGTTCATTTTAGTTCTATTTAATTTGGTCACCAAGGAAATAAATCACTTTCAAATATAAGAAGAAATTATAGATGATTTAACCCGCCTCGGTGGCGTAGTTTGCTAACGCGCTTGTCGTGTTGAGCTCGACTGTTGAGGACGGGGAGATCGAGGTTCGAATCTCGGTCGGGTGAACTGAGGGTGGTTTTTCCTAAATGGTTTTCCACTCTCCCTCCACGCAAATGTGGGTTCACTTCCTCTATTTCAACCTTCCCAATTCCTAATCCACTAGAGTAATTAGTATTAAAGCGTATAACCCAAACGGGTAGTAAGATGCGGTGCTAAATATAGTTAATAGGCCCTATATATAGATGATTTACCAAAATTAATTTTTCAGGGATACATCTTAAGACTTTAATAGATCTCTGAAATTAAGTTACTTTAAAATTTCTTAGCTATAACAAATACTCTTATGAAACAGTTGATTACTTTTAAGTTATTTTACTATGCGCCCATTAATATACTAAGCACTTTCAAATATAAACCGATATATTCAGAGGAGGCAATAAAGTTCAATTTAGCTTTCATTGTCTTGAAGAGGATGTGGGAAAACTACATTAAAAATCATATAGTTAAAATTATTCCCAATTCACCCGGAATGATTTTGAGCCCCAACGACCTGATATCATTCAACCACCGTTATAGTTACGAATAAATTAAGCACATGTTTTAGTTTATAGTACACTAGTCTACATTTTAAATGATCAACTTAATTACTTTACTATTATTTTAGCTACACATACAACCAAAATGTTACTTTTTATAATTTTAGAGGCACATAAACTTAGGCATCTAGGCTACATATGAGAATTTTGCTCATATTCAGTACCAAAATTAGATTAATTTATTTGTTAACACTTTAATTAGTCATTAGAGAGGTAAACTATGAATCTAGGTGGCCCTTATAAATTTCATTCAGTGTGGTCTAATACATATACTATAAGCCTTCTAGGTTTAAATTAGTGAATATTTATTATTTAGAGGTATATGTTTTATTAAGAGCATTTTGTTTTAGTGAAAGTTTGGTTTTTGAGTGGTATTTTAATATAATGGGTTATATTTTATAAATGTTTTCTTTATTTGTCATAGCACCACGTCTCACTAACCGTTCAGGCTACACACTTATGTACTAATTATTACACAAAAGGCTTTAGAGATTAGGAAGGTTATAAGTTAAAGAAAGTGTATCCACATTTTCGTTTAGGGAGAGTGAAAAACCACTTTTAAAAAGCCAGCCTCAGTATACACGACCACAATTCGACAGTATAGCCTACTACGATAGTAGCGTATTAGACCATGCGGCCACCGAATCAGGTTTATTTTATAAATATTATCTTATATGTCAAAATATAAACTACTTAAGCTAATGTTATTAATTATAATTATAATTTAAGATGGTTTAAAAGTATACAATATATAAATGATAATTTGAGCGTTGTTTGTATGTGAATTGTTTGATTATTATATGAATGTATTTTAATAACACAAAGTGTCATTTGCCAAGTAATGTCTAATAAACCAAATTATAATACTTCGCGTTTAAACTAGAGGTAGTAATTTTTTATTTCATTTGGACCATTTCACTTGTCTGTGATATCAGAATATGTATACTAATGAGTGAGGGATGAGTAAGGTATAACTTAAAGAAAATTAATTCTCATTTAAGTGGTGGGGAAGTGGGTGTTTATTAAGAAAAAAACTACCCTCAGTAGCCTATACCAGGGATGATTTTGAACTCTCACTTTTATGTCACGAGTAAATTAGGTTAGAGTTTTATGTTAAAGTTTATCTTGAAGTTTAGTATGCGTGCCTACATATGAGGTTTACTCAATTTGTTGATTAATTTAAATATTATTTCAAATTAAGTACTTCATAGTTATCTACTAAAAGACTAGAATATGTTAATTAAGTACTTACAATTTTTTCCCTGTTATGTTTCACAACCCCTTCGGAGGATATCCTTTATATTAAAACGTTATAGGAATGAATAAAGTGGAATTTAGAGGAAATGTTCACGCATTTTCATTGATGAAACGTAGTAAATTATCTTCTTATTAAACCCGGACAGGATATGAACCTCAACCATCCCATCACTGGCAAATCAGGCTAAATAGGCTTGACGTTTAGACTGTGTGCCCACTACCGTGAATTCGTAGAGGCAAAATGCTGAGAAAATGTATTTATCATCATAAATACAGTGAGTTAACAAATTTTCTCTCTTATAAAGGGTCTGTATATTTTATAAAATATGTATATATTTATAATTGAAACTTTTAAAGGCAATCTATTCTCTTGAAACTATTTCACATCTCTGGTTTCGAACTTTCCTTTATATTATTTTAAAGCTATAGTGGGAAAGTGTTAAGGAAAGGAAAATGTAAGAAAATAAATCAAGGAGACTTCAAGGGGACCATAGATAAATTTCCCAGACTCATTATTCTTTAAGTAATGAGTTTACTTTTGCATCGCACCACATTTATCTTAACAGAATATATAGTTTCGGGATAAAACTCTTTTGTCCAACTTTAATTTATTTAACAAAATGTAAATTATATACAAGATATTTAAATTTAAAGGCGGAGATTTTTGTATTTAAACCTATAATGAATGGTGGTCAAATTTAAGTCATAATAATGTTATTATAAAATTAACTGATCATAAGATTTAAAATAGGCATTTAATTTATTAGCTATAGTAAATATTTTGTTTAATTTAACGACTGTAAATGATAAAGAATTAATCTTATCCTGCAAATGAAATATAATCTTATAATAAATATTTATTTAGCTCACAAATTTAATATTCTAGATAGGTTATTATTTTTTAACCAAAGTTTATAGATATTAAGTCGTAACAAATCAAAAATTGATATAAAGTATTGAATAGTTTCACTTTCTATAGTTGATATAACCTACTTTCAATAGTTCATGATAAATTTTATCACTCCATAATATATAAGTGGGACGTTTGATAAGAATATTTCTTAATGAAACTTGTATTATGTTTTTATTTGTTCATGGTATATTATGGAAATACAATTTATAAACATATTGATTTTATCATCACTCTACATATAAACTAGTGTTGCACTAAAATAGCCCACATAAAGCCCAGAATTAGTACGAGGAAGTTGAATTGTTGGACAAGTTAACTAACCTTCCAAGCATACTAAATTATTTCTGCATTAGTTTGGTTTAGAACTAATCACGTCTTTTTTAATTCTAAATTAAAGTCTCAATTCTCTCGTGTCAGTGAAAACCCGTAAAAAGTCGTCAGGATTTTCTGATCTAGTTCGCAGGTGATGGAAAGGTCGGAATTCAAATTCTTGTCGGATGTAGAGTGGTGTTTTTTACTAATTGATTTTTTATTCTTTCTCCATGCAAATGGGAGTATATTTTCTCTGAAATACCATGTAACTCCTCTTCATACCTTTATAGTAAATATACGGGTAGCCCAGACGGGTAGTAAGTATTACGATTAGCATGAGATTATCTTAATATGAATAAACATTTTGAATAAATATGAATTTTCGAATACAGATGATGTATATTTTTTAAGTGAACATAATGGATACATTGAAAGTCACTGTGTTTAAAAAACAATACTAAGTACACATTTGTTAATCAAACCACGTACCTTAAAATCACACTCGCGCACACCCAAATTAGTCGGGAGGGTGTATATATATGTTTTTTTGTGTTCCGAGGCTTACTACCTGTTAGGGCTCTCACCATGTTTACAATAATAGGGTAGGGAAAATTAAGGTTAAATTTGACAGTCATTGTACGCAAATTTACGAGGAGGGAAAGTGTAAAATCACTAAAGGAAAAAACCTGGATGAAATTTGAACCCAGATCTCGCATTCACCAGAAAAATAGCTCAGAATGAGGTTGACACTTTAAACCACATGCCCACCGATGTGGACGATATGTATTGTCAAGAAGTGAAATGGAATATCGACTAGTTCAAGTTTTGAATTTCAGAAACTGACAATAATTCATGTGGAGAGAGTTTCAAGAATAACTCTTGAAGAACATTCAAGCACTACCTGGGTAGATCCTTATTCTTCTTGGCACTGCTCCTTACTACCCATTTGGATTGTAAGCTTATGTACTAATTACACTCAAGGTTTAGGGATGAGGGTGGTTGAATTTATATTAAGCTTACCCGCATTTGCGGGGAGAGAGTGTGGGAAACCATTTAAGTTAAACCTCCCTCAGTACACCCAACCGGGATAACACCATGACCTCCCCATCGTGGGCAGTCTAGCCTATTGCGAGAGTAGCACCTTAGACCATACGTCCACTAGGGTGATTTACCTGGATAGAGGATGGGAAACTAAAATACGATAAAATACAACCCTCAATGCTTCCGACTGGTTATCAAACACTGGTCTCTCGGAATTATGTCACGATCGCTTCAAGAGGACTTATTTTCTAAATATATTATTAACTACTTTATTTTTTCTACGAGTTTTAAAGCCCATTTTGACAATACACAACTGACATAAATATAATGATATAGAATGAGTAAGGATAATTTTTAAGAAATGTGTCAGACAGAATTCGCTTAGAGAGAGGATAAAATAACTTATTTGGTAATCATAGCGCTGGAAGCTGCCCCAATAATAGTCGATTTCAGTAGCACTGAGCCACCACCCCTGCTGGATTAGGAAGTTATTGAAGGGAAGTGTAGTCATAATATCACCCACACAGCGATTTGTGGCATTAGCGCTATGACAATACACGAATATTACAGATACGATGAACAATAGAGTGTATTTATTATGATCATTCCCAAAGACTATTATAGTAGGCAATCCAGTACGGTGGGCTTATAAAATAATCAGATGGTTCGAGGGTATGGATCCAGATCAAAACATAAATTCATTGTTGCCAACGTATTTCTTTTCCCACTGTATATATAGTTTTTCAGAATAAGTCTGGCTAAAATAACTAAAAGCCAGTTAGCGGGATTTATAAATTCTGTTTCATTATAGTATTGTCGATTTTTTTCTAGCAAAAAAATTACTTTGATATTTTTTTTGTATTGTTTTCTTGACTTAAAATTATTCGAGGTAAGATATAGGTAAAGTACAGCTTAGTTTGTCAAGTGACTATACTGCTTGTTTTGGAAATAGACTCTGAAAGTATTCTCTCTTTATAAATTGAAGTAGTTACAGATTATTAATTCACAGGTATATTTTTCTTGCATAAGAGGTTTTGCTAGATAAATATATTTCGAGAAAGTACTAACCAAATATATATGAGAAACAAACAGAGCGAGGAATTGCTTTATAGAGAAGACGTGGAATGTGATTATCGAACTGTAAAGAAAAGGAAGGTATGACCTTATGTAACTGAAAGCAAAGGAACTGCAAGGGAATAAAACAAAAGTGTGAGAAAAATACGTATATAAAACCCCAAAGATCTGGTGGTTACGGATCATAGAGATACTCTTACGTATTGGGAAATATATATAGAAAAACTGTATGACAAAGAAGTCTACCAGAGAACCTAGAAACTGAAACAGAAGAAGAGGTAGAGGAAGACGAAAAAGGACCCAGCATTTGAAAGAGTGAAGTGGAGAGAGCCATAATGGACTCACGAAGAAGTAAGGCTGCTGGAGATGATGATACACCAGCTGACCGTCTGAAGGAACTGGCAAACAATGGATTAATGGATCTTACAGAACTTATAAATTAGATGTAAAAAAGAGGTGAATGGTACAAAAATTTCTAGACGTAGCGATAATGACTCTGAAGAAGAAGAAGAAACAAACCAAGAAATGCATTGACCACATATCCATTTGCCTCATCTCTCATGTGGGGAAAATCGTGGCAAAAGTACTCAAAAGATAAATATAACAAAAAATGAAAAGTGTGATGGAAAAGGACAAATTTGGATTTAGAAAAGCAAAAGGAACGAAAGATGCCATCGAGATACTGAGAATAGTTTTAGAGAGTGTACTGGGAATAAATAAAGAACTCTACATAGGTTTCGTCAACTGGCAAATGGCATTTGGCAAAGTTAAATGGAAGCAACTGTTGGAGATACTCAAGAAGATTGGCATCGACTGGAGGGACAGAAGGCTGATTTTAAACCTGTGCATGGGGCAGCGAGGGAAGGTGAGGCTGAATGATGGAGAATCCAACAGCGTAGAGATAAGAAGGGGAGTAAGACAGGGATGCTGTATGTCACCCAGTCTGTTCAACGTGTATGAAGAGTAGCTGGTCAGGGAAGCCCTAGAGGGGTGTAGTAATTTCAGAATATGAGGACGCGTTATCAACACAATAAAATAGGCAGATGATCTAGCATTGTTTTCTAAAAATAAAGAAGATTTGCAGGAAATGATGGACTGGCTGGTGAAGATAAGGATAATATATGGTATTAAGATATAGGTTTAGGATTAAGAGGGGATAGTGATTAAAAAAAAATGAAGAGTCACTGAAAATCAAAATTGGAAATCAGGCGTAGAAAACATATAATAGTTTGGAAGGTCTGCTGACAAAGGATTCTTACTGTACCAGGAAACTCAGCCGAGGATCACCAT
>CABFOV010003568.1:28694-55063 GCA_902141375.1 Timema poppense
GTATAAATATATATAATATAAAGTATATTATAGATGTGACAACAATGGGTCTCACTCAACCTCACAAGCTAACTATAAATATATAGCAATTATTAGAAAAGTACTAACAATGGGTCTTTACAATCTCCCAGATTTGAATACTAATATCAATACAAACGTATAGCATTATAAAACTAATCACATCAGGTATCACTGACCATCCTCAACAGAATTAAAGCTTGTTTATAACAAAGATAGTAATTGTCTTTCTTGTCAACATAAAACACGTTAGCGCAATACAACATATTACAAAAAAGGGAAAAGTCCCAAAACATTAAAGAGTAATTATCTAACTTTACAGCCAGATATTATCATATTTTGCCTAAACCTAACATTTAAAAAAAACCTTGACATCTTACACCACACAGGGTATACATTTCGTGCAATAATAGTCCACTCAAAACTTAACAAAGGAATTATCATTTTCCTATCCCTGATATTATATCGCGCAAACACAGCTAAACCCTGAGTTCAAAAATAGAACTTTGCTTTTATTTTGCCAACTTAACAAACTTGCAAATATAATAAACTATACCTAATCCAATTTCTAACCAAATCAAAGTTAAATATACTATCCCTAACCATGATTATATAATTTAAATAAACTAACAATATTTATGGCCGAAAAGGAATTTTGAGAGTATAAAAGCCGAAACGTAATTTATACCTTATGAACATCCTTGACACCAAGATGTGTCCAAGGACGGTATCCTGACAATAGTGGGATACCTATACAAGTTACATGATTATATACGTTTGAAATTAAGGCTCGGAAAGGGAGAAGAGGGGATGACAAAACAGAGGTGAACATACAGCAAGGAGGAGGGGGAAGGGGTAACCATACGGACGTCGAATGTTCGAGCATGTGGTGGATGGAGACGAACCAATAGTTTCCTGGCCACATCATCGCTTTATTACGGAAGTACGTCACGCTTTCCCAGGATACCTCACGCTAATTACTGGTGCGAGCCTACACACTGCTTGCTCGTTTAGTCTGATGTTATTGTTCGCTGCATGTTGTGCGTGAAGTACACTGGGGAGGGGCCACTGATGAATGGGGCTTGGTGAGTTGAATCGTGTTTGTTATTCAGTCTTGTAGGTTTTCACTATTTTTAAAGCTTTATGCCAATAAACGCTACAGTGATTTATCGGTGCTAAGCAAACTGGATCCGACACATCCTTAGGAGGAACTCTCTTCTGCACGTGATGGAAGGAAAGATTGAGGGAAAGAGGAGCTTAGGAAGGAGGAGAATTAAAATATTGGATGACTTGAAGGAAAAAAGAAAAATCTGGGAGCTGAAGGAGGAAACAGAGGACAAAGCGCATTGGCGGTCTCAGTTCACTGAAAAAAGAAAGGGACCTGTCTTAAGACAGAACACCAAATAATGATATTATTAATAGTAATAATAATTCGCCACAAATTAAAGTTTAATTTCTTTGCTAAGAAACCGAAGATTTACAGAATCCTATAGTAAAATATAAGGCGGCCATACTTTAATCCCTATGTAAAAAAATAACTTTAGATAATATTGCTTTGTTTATCTTAAATATAGCGGGGAAATTAGATGATTTTGATCTCTTTTGATGGAATTTTGGTAATATGAGTTGGAAATGCTACTTTAGTCTTTTCTTTTAGATTGCTTCTATTGTACACAGTCGGCTACCACGGTCATCAGTTTCACCTTCTCGGATTCTTCTTACGGTGTCGTCCACGGCAGTCAGTTGTTTCGGTAGAGCATCTCGGGGTTATATAGATAATGGTGGGGGTAGAGGGACGCAGCCGATTAATTAAAGATATACTATTTAGCGACTTTGAAATTGAAGTTTTATTTTCAAAAATAATTTACATTTTGTCACTACGGATGCTTTTTAGAAAAATGAATTAGTTACAGCATTGCTAAAGAAAATTATTTAGCCACCTAGTCTACCTCTACTTTCCCCCATCTCGAGACTGTTTCTACACGTTGCGATAAGTTAACAATGAGTGCCGGTCTTTACTCTTTGAGTGCTAACCGGCCAGTGCCGCGTCTGACGCTTTCCTTCCACCTAAGGTCAAAAACAGACGCTCAACCAGAGGCACTGATTGTCCAGGAGTCCGCGCCAAAACCTCCCCCTCCCCTGAAAGACCACACGCGCAAGCAACAAGTGCATCTCCCAGCTTCCGGGTTCAGCTATTAATACATTGCACGATGCTTAAAATGAAAAATAAAAGTAATAAATTTGGATGACTCTAATATTCCAACAAAGACTTTAAATAATGAAAAACTATTAGATTAAAAGTTTAAAGGCCTGAAAATGAAGTTAATGAATTGAAATTTAAAACATATATTGCTTACAACTTTGGTTATGATTTACATAACTTATAATTACCATAAAACCCCACACTTTCTTATAATTAACCATTTGATAGTAATAAAGAGAATTAAATTAGGCCTAGATGAATGGAAAAGAACAATGTATTTATCAGTTTAGTACTCTCAGTATCTTGAGGGTATTAATATGTAAACTAAAGGAAAAACTAATATAATTTATAAATGAAATGGTTGAGAGCTAAGGGCCTAAAACCCTGACCACTTTACACTATGCACGCTAGAAACGCTTATATGAGATAAGTCGGGAAAGGAATTCAGTGCGTCTTAGAGCCTATACTGTGCCAAGACTATCGCTAAAAATACTAAGGATGTATTACGCAAGTTTCAAATATAGACCAAATGGAGCTTTATCAACAGTTGTCAATTAGTTCAAAAGCTATAAGAAAAGCTCATAAAGATAACAAATCGAAGAAATAGTATATATATATATTTTTTATCATCTAAGAACATAAATATTTGCCCTCAATTAATCACCATGTAGTAAATAACGACACCCTTCAATTCTATTGGTGATTCTTGAAATGCTGGAGCGAGGAGTAGATAGTGCTCCCATTGAGGTGAAGATAAATATAAAGTAGTAAAATGTGACAAAAACTACGAACTGTTATATTATTTTTACTTGACCAATATTTCTTGGCGAGCAGCACAGCTTATCTTTCAGGCGACTTATTTTGGAAGGTTTCCAAGAAAATGGCGTTCTCGAAATCTATTACAGTATTTACAGCCCTTTTAGACTTTCAAGAAACCATTCAGTGGACTTTAGAGAATTCCAAGATAAATGTGTTCTTGACAACAAAGAATGTTATTTCTGAGAGCGTTTTCTGAACGAAAAATAGTGTTAAATATTCCTCAAATTTGGATAGTAACCCAGTGTCCAACAGCTTAACTCATTATGTTGTGTAATTGCCGACTTAGATAAGGGCCACCGAATAGATTCTAAGAAGGACAAAAATTAAATATTTTAGAATAAAAAAACAATCTTTATAAATACGAGGTGTACTTTTTCTCATATCCTTAAAATACCAACCTAGTATAATATAAAATTTCATTATTTATATTATAGAATATATTAAAATAAAGATAATATTGACATTTCCTAAGCCAACCATTATTTAAATTATAATTCATATTAAGAGCTAACTAAAATATAGAGTTGAACTTTGTTTCATGTCAAGAAAGGGGCAAATATAATTACACATTGATTGGAAAAGTAAACTCCTGAATATAGTACAGTTGAATGATTATGATCCAACCCAATTTAATCAGGAGGTTTTAATCAAAATTTATAAGTATTGTGAGTTTTGAGAAAATTAACGGTATTTTTTTGCTATAGTGTTTAGGTAGACTGTTTATTTTTGATTGTCATTTTTTATATGAATAATTTTCTTAGCGAGAATAATAAGCAATAGACCCTATACATTTCATATTCAGAAAATCGGCTAAACCATTAAGCTCTGAATGGTTCTAAAAATCAACATGAATATATTGACTACATAAAATAAGGAGACAATAGATTTTCAGAATTGAAAATATAAAATATAGTTTCATGTTAACCTACAGATATAAATGATTATTTTTGCATATTTATAATAGATGCAGGCTACCTTATAAAATAGATCAATATTTTCTTACAGATTGTGGGATCGAATGTCAGGATACCATGCCAAAGTGATCAGGCAACCAACTCTTCAATATGTAGCCTATTTTTGTCAAGGCTTGGATTGACATGGCGTGACTTTTAAAAAAGGGTTACTATTTTCCTAAAATGTAAGGCATCCTTTTACCCCAAATTAAAAAAAAGAAGGTTATTTTACTTCCAAAAACTATTATCTTTGCTACTTTGTTTCAAATTATACGCATATTAACTAAATATGATAATGTTTAAACCTTGAGGAAGGTTGCATTTTGGAGTAAGTGAGCATTTGTGTTGAGGAAGAGTGGAAAACCATATAACCATTTAAGAAATAAACACCCTCACTACACCCAACAAGGATTGAAAACCTGATTCCCGTCATTCGCAGGTCAATCTTTTGTGAAAGTGACGTCACTGAAGTTGTTATGATATTTAATATCATCATTTGTAAATTTAAAAACGACTAATTTTGCCCAATCAATATAATAAAATATTGTGGTATATTTGTATTATATTACATATTACATAGAACACAATTAAATTAAAATAGTTAGGAAATCCTTGTCGGTGGAAGAAAATGGATTTAAAATATAGCCTGACTTGGACACGTGAGGCACAGCAGTGGATGAAAGGGAATAGATTTATTGTACTCTGTGGCTCACATATGCAAAGTATTAACACTTTTGATTGATAGTATACTCTCCTTTTTTTAAATCGAGTGACTCAACGGAAGTGTCAAAATTATGTGCACGCACAATACAAATCTCTACAAATATTTGTTATCCAGTCTCGTTTATGTAAACCTAACTTGATGCGTTTTACTTTGAGATTAATATGAACAGAATAATTCTATGTCGTGAATATACGTCTCAAGAAAAACAGAATAATATATTATTTTATTTTTAACATTTACCAGTAGTAACATTGGATAATAGCACGCCTTACCACTACTGAATTTTAGGTTATCTACACTTGTACTGGCTATAAGCGATTTAAATCATGTAACCTAATGGAACATAGTTTAAGGAAAGGTATCATTTTTATTTTGTTTAGAAAGTGGAAAACCAGTACTCCTGCTCGAGAATAAACCTAGTAATCCCGGGTCAGAACC
Organism: Timema poppense; assembly: GCA_902141375.1. Taxonomy (NCBI): domain Eukaryota; kingdom Metazoa; phylum Arthropoda; class Insecta; order Phasmatodea; family Timematidae; genus Timema; species Timema poppense. The sequence goes on from CABFOV010003568.1 coordinate 33,850, forward strand.
ATAGTCCATGATAGTGTGCCGAGCTAATGGATATTAGCTCACACGATCATGTGACTTTTTCACCTCTCATTAGACATGAGATCGTCTATGTTTCAAGAACTACCCTACTGATTGGTCTTCCCTTGACCTAAATGTTTATGTGAGTGTGTTTCGAGGTCATCGCCTATAGGCTTAATTTAATTCAAATGCAGTAATCAAACATATCATGAAATTGTAATGTTGGAGCTTCACTCGTCTCGTATTGCCTTGCTTGCACTTATCCCCCCCATCCCCTTATGACCACTCTGGGCTGCGCTGTAGCTGCAAGACGTGATTGGCTGACACCTGTTCTCCCCTTCCTTTTTCCTTCTCAGTCTGGAAGTTGATTTAATATAAGCCTACCACTCGAGCAGAATAAGAGACAGAACTTGTAATGCGCCGCCTGCTCTACCACTGGGGCTACAAAATCGCTGCGTTGACACAGCAGATCTCTACGTTTGAGTTGGGTTTCGCACGAACTGTTTGCTAGCCGGACTGGCTAATTTCCGTCTACGTACGGTTTGTACTGTTGCTCGCCGAGTTGTGTATCTTTTGCTATATAATTCTGAAAGTATAGCGACGAGTAATGGGAAGGTTGCTAAGCACCGGATAAACTTATTTGGGAGTCATGAAGAGCTCATTTCTGTCTAAGTCAACCCCCTGGTAAATTGATGTATACAAGTATTGAACTAATTAGGCTGATATTACAAGAGTTGTCACAAGAGTCAAATAGGACATGTTAGCTCAATGAGCAGATATAGTTTCTTGCCGATATGTACTACTTGTGTTGTTTATTGTGCTAAATGGCATATCCGCATGAGTTTGAGTTATTTAGAATTATGTTTATATATAGAGCACCTCTGACAAGACATCTTGTGAATGTGAGGAATGCCAGGCCTCTACCGTGGTTCGAATTCCCCGTTAAACTGTAGGTCCTTCATTTCATCTCACAATCACCCTACCGTTACACATTAGCGTAAGTGCGTATAACCCGAACGGGTAGTAAGACGTGGTGCTAATAATAATAATAATAATAATATATATAGAGCCATAACTATGGCTGTGTGGCTAATTAACGTTAGATTGGTTGCTTGGCAGTGTTATTTAAATAGTCAAGAAGGGAACGTCTTGAGTCACTAGTGGGGAGTGCTAGATGTGTTTTGATGATATAATTAGGCCTCTTGGCCCTGGCTAAGTATCTTGTATTGTGTTATTATGGGATCCTGTATTTTACTTCTTATTATTGGCTCTGCCCTCAGGCAGCCTTTATATCGTTATTGCAAGTTTATTGGCAGCCGTGTAGACGGCCTCCTTATGTCGTACTCTCGTTGTACTTGGACTAGTTGGGTATACCTTTTAGACAAGTTTTGTTCGTGAGTGTGGCCATTATAGCTCTAGGCTGTAGCTTAAGAGGGACTGGGTTAGCGCCTCCTCATTGTGACTATGATGTTAACTCGCTATTAGTTGCCATAGATAGAGCGTTTAATTGCTTAAGTGCTTTTTCTTGAGGTCAGTTCAAGGGATTTTTTTAAATGTTTATAATTATTGACGCGACACTGTTCAGTTTGTTGTAGTGGGCGAGTTGTAGGGATTGTCTTCTCGGGAGCCTGGATGTTAATCCCAAACAATAATTTGCCTTAGTTAACAACTATTGGCTCATTTTCCTGTCCTCTCGAGGCTCACTATACTGGACGTTTTGTTTTCAGTTTGTTATGTATTTCTTTATCTATTGTTGTGATACTACACTATACAATCACATTATATTTATTACAGAAGACAACGGAGACCAAATGAACTATCATTAATGTCACATACTGTACTCTGTTATATGTCTCATTAATAAAAGTCTGTATTATTTGTATTTCTTTCTTTATGTGTGTGCTTCCTTCTCTAAACCTTTTGGGGAGAGTACAGTAGGTTTATCCTCCACACTTGTAGCTGCTGATTAAATTTAATTAACCTTTATATGATATTTAATTTAACTTTCAATTACTTTTATTTAAATTAAATTTCAGATTAATTTAAAATCAAATCACTAAAAATAATAGTAAATTTTATATGCTGAATGCAATTTTGATATTATTTATCCATCTATACACACACATTGAAATCAGATTTATCATGGCACATGTTGTATAAAATAGCTTCCTAGGACAGTTAGACTAGCTAACAAACATACAGCTCCAACGCAAGGATTTCAACGCACATATTTGAAAATAAGATTTTGCTTAAAAACTAACATACCAACCCAATTATATTAGCAATTTCCTGAATTTTTATTATGACCAAGGAATTTCAAAATAGTCAAAAAAGTTTATCCGAGAATAAATATTGATAGTCAAATTGGTATTTTTATAATGTTCAAAAGCTAAAGAAAATTCAGAACTAATTTATAATAAATGTTGTAACTTAGGACAATCCACCCAAAACTTGTTCATTTGTTTATGAAGCGTGGTTTAGGATCGTAATAGAAGATCACTTAAATTCAGTCCTGAAACTTTATCAGCAAAGTCCAATAATTATATAATAACCAATTTATATGGCTTCCTTTCCTGTTAAAAGTAAAACCAAGCTTACTATAATTTTAGTAAATGCAAACAGAAAAATGCATATAGAGATTTGATTTTTTTTTAATTATTAAGAACACGCACACACACCATACAATCACACTTTAAGGACTATAGTTCAACAGCCAAATAATATCGGGAGCGTTGTTCACTAAGGTTTGTCACGCTATTTATCAACGGCTGAACTAAACATTACTAAAGTATGATTTTGTTAGGAAGGACAGTAAAAGTTAGTTACTTAAGTTACTAAATCAATTTCAGTATATTCATACATCAAGTTATGTTATCTGCAGCTGTCAATTTTTATGAATATTAACAATACCTAGATATCAACTAGATTTTCAAGATATTCTTATAACTCTATGGTAATAGAACCTTTAATGAAATATCTAGATTTTCCACGAATATTGTGGTAGAACTGTTATAGCTCAATTCATAGAGCATAGATATAAAGCTAACAACAATCAAAGGTTTAGAATCTAATTCATGTTGTAGTTCTTAAATATGAATATCCGTACCATTGATCATACTGTCAAAGGCGAGCATGTACCTAATTACAAGAGGGCTAAAAGAAAAAAAATGGCAGGGCAAGGACTCTTATTGATTAATTTTTCTTAAAAATTAAACTAAAATATATTTACACCCACATAATAGACTGACATGAATAAGTTTAAATACATTGGGATTGCAAAACAATCGGAAAAAATGTAGAGGCTTTTAATATGTTTCTTAGTTTGTTCAGAAGATTAATTTTATTTGATGGAGTGTGATATGAGTGAAACTGTGAATGGGATTCCAGCAGTTTTACCTTATCTCGACACCTTGGAGAGAAAGTATTGTGATCGTCATAAAATTTGAACTCAAGGTTTTGATAAACGATCGACGTTTCATGAACCCTTGAAACAAAATAATTGGTTTTCTCGATGCCATCTATCTGTACCTCGAGCTAGAGCCAAAATTGTTCTACAGATTAGGCTATAACTTGGGATCTGGGGTGTTCATAAGGTCCTCCCGAGGAGTTTTTGGAACTATATGTCCAACCTTAAATTTAAGAGTAGCTTACTCAAGGGTAAAAAGAGAAGAAAAAACTATTTTCTCGAAACTCGCTCTAATGATTTTGGTTAAATGTTATATATAGATATAGTTTATTATTATAAACAAGATGGCTGTTCTCATTTTCTGATGAATATGACTTTGAGGGTACTTTATATGAGGGAGTTTTTCTAATTTTCATCATATCTCCGCAACTACTTGAGATACGAAATATCTTATCTTTGTAAAGCTGTAGTAATTTTAAAGATACAAATAAAAAGAATTGGTTTTCGCGATGCCATCTATCTGTACCTCGAGCTAGAGCCAAAATTGTTCTACAGATTAGGTTATAACTTGGGATCTGGGGTGTCCATAAGGTCCTCCCGAGGAGTTTTTGGAACTATATGTCCAACCTTAAATTTAAGAGTAGCTTATTCAAGGGTAAAAAGAGAAAAAAAATTTTTTTCTCGAAATTCGCTCTAATGATTTTGGTTAAATGTTATATATAGATATAGTTTATTAATATAAACAAGATGGCTGTTCTCATTTTCTGATGAAAATGACTTTGAGGGTACTTTACATGAGGGAGTTTTTCCAATTTTCATCATATCTCCGCAACTACTTGAGATACGAAATATCTTATCTTTGTAAAGCTGTAGTAATTTTAAAGATACAAATCTTTTATCTGAAATATATATTTGTAAAACAAGTATACAGTATATATTATAATTTTTAATAATGCAGGTCTTTGAATTTGATTCTTATGCGGTTTGGTGGAGAAAGATATTTCTCTTATATCAATTTTTCTGTAGCAGTTTTCCTAGTTTCTAATGCCATAGCGTAAGTAAGAGACAGTGTATGTTATTTCATTTATGATTTTTGGTATAAGGTTTCTACAACAATGTATGTACCTATTATTTCTTTTCACAAACCTTACAAGTTAGTAAATGTTTATTTTAAGATAAAAGTGAAAGAGAAAGTCTGTGCGGTGCACCGTACCATTTATTTTCCAAATCTGTTTTAAATCTGAAGAAGATACTCACAAGATAGAAGATATATACTCATCAGTCGTAGTCTAAGATCATTTTCCCCAAGTTTCATGGTTGAAAACACTTGTTTACAATAAAATGAGGCTGCAAACATTGCAATGTATTTTTGAACCTGATTTACCAAATTCTGGCATTGTTTTTATAAAAATCCCTTTTGTTGAGTTTAAGAAAGGCCTGCTTCACAACGTGATACGTTTAAATTATTTATCCTGCTGTCTGGATTGAAATCGCCGGTAGGCCGTAATTTATGCATCCCTAATCTAAGGCGTCACTCTTACCATATATTGAATTTTAATTTGATGGGGAGGTTAGAGTTCGAATCTAAGGTCAACTGATGTCGTTTTTATCCTGAATGAGTTTTCTCTCTTTCTTCACACAAATGTGGATTCTTTTTCCTAAACTGTACTATATTTTAGTACCATGTCTTACTACCCGTTTGGGCTATACGCCAATCTAATTCTCATTTCTATACTATAAGTATGTAAAGTAATATCCCGAATGGGTAATAACATACGATGCACAAAATAAGTATAATATATATATAATACTATTATTACTATATATATATATATATAGTAACGCCTTGACACCTTATTTTGAAACACAAACACAAGTTCGGAATTCAGTACCATCAACGTGGAGGTATAGAGGAAAATAAGAAAAATGAAATTTAAATTAGATTGTATTTCAGAAAGCTTTGAATATGATTTAATCCCAAGAATGAGAGAAAAGGGGGAAACAAAATAAACAGAGTTGAATCTTTTGAATGTTTAAGTTGTTTGATGTAACTTTAATGAGTTAATTTAAAATTATGAGTAAGAATGGTGAATAGATTACTCTTAATTTATTAAACAGCATACTTTTCATTTGACTAACCTATCTTTAATTAATAAAATATTCAAATGGCTAATTTGTTTCATCTCCCATAAATTAGCAAAAGATTTCAAAGCCCTCTAATTAGTTTTAACATTTAATACTATTCGAGTAATTTCATTTAATTATTTTTCATGTATACTCTTGACACATACATTTTTTTCTTTATAATAACGGGACCGTATAAGATTTTACTAAGAAAATAAATTTAAATAGAACGTTACCACAAATTGTATGTAATAATCCCTATGATAAGAAATGTATTAATTTTATTTATACTTCACGTTCAAATGCTATTATCCTGGTAGAATACACTTTTGTGTGCATAATACAAATTTTAAAATCCTTTCTTAATCTTTGTCCGGACTATATGTATTTAGCTATGCATGAGGTAGGGATGAGGTGGATATAATTTATAGGAAATGTTGCCTTATTTGTGTAAATACAGTGTAAATCAAATTAAGAAAGAACACTCTCTTAACACCCAAATGGGATTCAAGCCCCTAACAACTCTTTCCAGGCCAACCAGACTATATGAGCTAGACGTTAAGTACGCGTGCCTCCTGATATTTGGATGTAAATTATATATAATTATACATTAATTTGAAACAGGTCCTAAAAACTGAAAACATATTATATTACGATATTATGCTATATTATAAAATTACACTGAAATATAACATCTCAGCCCTTAAAGTAAGAAGATACAACCATGACCAAAAATTATATTGAACAAATCTATCATTGGAATCCTCTTCAAACTAAAACCTTTTGGTTGAAATTATAGCCCATTGATTATAGTTAATACCATTATAAGCAACTATGTGAAGTCAATTTTTCTTTTTTTTATCATAAAAAAACTGTCAATAAAGATTTTAATAATACTGCTGATAGTATTTTGAGGTATTTAATGTATACTTTCCGAACAGACTGATTATATCAGCAGACGACTTATAAAATGACTTAATTCTATAACAGACACAACATCAATAGCCCCCAGCCAATTGTGAAAGGGGAAACCCACATTTCACCAGTGATAAATGTTTCTCCCCGGTATCAAACCCGGGATCCTTAATTTATCAGGCAGATACTCTACCGACTTAGCTATGGCGTTGAAGACCAATAAAGTTAAAAAGTTTGATAAACTATTTCTTAAAAATAGTAAATCTAATAAACATTTTCAGAATATATATGCCCAGATAACTGGAAGAGATATGAGTGTTATTTGTGAGATAATTGACCAATTATTCATGGTCTAAGATGAAGGCTGCTTTGTGTTGCTGTACATATTTTCATAATGCTAACAAGTAAATCCATTTTTTTATTAATACATTTTAAATAAAACATATACAAATAGATTTAAGTATTTGTAAATATTATTCAAGAGTTAATGCACTCGCTTAATGCGTTTACATATTTAAAGTCGTAAAAAATATATCATTAATTTTTTCAACAATATTTTTGTGTTTTGATGATGCAAAACCTTTCAAAATATACTTGGCGGTTTGTTTTTCATTTTAATAGACTGTTAATCGATGTGCGGGATTAGACTGTTAATCAAAATTCTAGAATGTAGTGCATTGAATAGTTAAAAATAAATTTAAAATATTTTCAAATGGAGTTTTATCTAAATTGAATTAATAAGATAATTAATTTCTGGTATAGGGTGAATGTAAACAGCATTAATAATCTTGGTTACAGTATTCAAATTTCCCAGCTTTCAATGTCATGCTATAATAAATTAATAGTTTGCATTTACTTTAGAATTATATATATAACTAATTATTAAGGAAACATGATTTTTATAGAAATTCTTTACAATATTTATAATACATTTTTAATGTTTTTCAGGGTGATTTCAAGATTCTGAGTTCTGGTGACAGCCTGTCTCTCAATATTCTCGGATCAATCTGAGGATGATGACTTGGAATGACGCCCCCACCTTTTCTTTCTGAGAGTCTTCTTCATCAGAGGGAATTTAACAACGTATAGACATCTGTCATCGTTATCCTTTTTCAAGAGTCAAGACATTGGAGAGTACATTAGAATGATTGAAAAGTACGCTGTCATTTACTAAGGGACTTTTATTATTCACTCGCACCTTTTTTATATAAATAAACAAAAGAAACCCATAAAAGAGTTTGTTTTTGTTCAATTTTGGAAGAAATGGATATGGTTGGAAATTTTTATAAATGACGGAGATAAATGGTTGTTTATTTCTTGAATAAAGAAACTTATGTTTTACTTTACATTATTCAGGTTTTACCACTCACCTAAGCTATATCCATTTTAATTACGCTAGTGGCTAGGTATGTAAAATGTAACTCATATGACATACACCCGCATTTAAGTAGGGGGAAAATAACGTCAATTAAGATGATAAAAATACATTTGAGTACATCCAACCCAGATTCTAATCCTGAACTTCTCATCATTAGAAAACCAGATTGTGAATTTGAAGTTCAAACCACATGCTGACCAGTGCGGATTTTTACAATGTTATTTTTCCATTAAAAATATTTTATAGTGTATTTCAACATATTTTTAAATATTAAATTTGTTATATTAATTACGTAAAATAATAAAATCATTAGTAAATGATAAATGGAACATATCAAGATCATCAATAATCTGTTAACGTGATTTTTTAACCAGGTATTCTATTTATTAAGCTATTGAGAAGCAGGATTTACATGTAAAAATTACCAAATTTCTAAATTTTCCTTTCTAGAACCTTCCATTAAATCTTTGGTACTTCCTTTTATATAATTTATTTCTAGTTCAACTGATCCTTCGTGAGCACTAATATTTTCAATCCAATCATAAGCCCATTAAATACAATTTACTATCGTTGCGATAAAATATCGTTAGTGGAGGACTACCCTTTTTCCTTTTTTGGTTTTCAGGGAATCAACGCCACTTTTAATGTGCAAAGACACTTTTCTAGTTGCGTTTCTCCAAGTAACTGCAACATATTACAAATTTATCAGTGATAAAAGTGTGGCGGCATGTCATTCATGTGAACGCCTCCATTTAACGTCATACATAGTTTTCTAAGAATAAATGGTACTGCAAAGACAAAATGTAGGAATGGGAGCCGGTACGTAGGAATAAGCTGAATAAGTTGAATCTTACACTATCAGTCAACCCCTTTGGGTCCACATATTCAAATTATCCTACGCCGATGTGTTATGGATGATTAATGTAGAAATTGTAAAAAATATATCAGCATGTGTTTGGAAAGGAGTGGTAAACAATGTTGGGGAAACGGCTCAGAGTACCGACAAGGACTAGTATCCTCATGTCTACGCCTCAGCAAAAATTATTTATTTTGCGAAAGTTACACGTTAGATCAAGCGGCCACTGATGAAGGTATATAATAGTTGTTAAAATTGAATTCAATAAATTAATATAGAGTACATTTTAAATATATGATCAAGGCCTTGGTTATAAATAGAATACTATTTTAGATGCAAACATCAGGTTACAACACCTTTAACAGGGCATTAAACGTTTTAAACCACAATAATATAACTTAAGTTTACACTTAACGTCAATTTAAATATATTAAAATGTATGGTACAATTATACGTTTAGTAAAACTTTAAAAAATGTATGTATCTATAAAAAGTTTGAATTCTTTTGAAACTATGTTTACATAATTAAAATGATCAATCAACTACAATCCTTTAATAGTCTTTCAGCTTTAGAAACAATTAAGAGAATTTTTATGCAATTAACTGTGCCATTTAATGTGACTACATGTTACACGTACTGAATAACAAACATTCCAATTCAATCGTTTACGCTATAGCTACTATTGTATAATTAAATATGTATATTTTAATATTTTGTGAATGTTAACAAGCATAATCGTAGTAACATTAAATTTTATATTTGATAAGGTATGGACGTGCTTCAGAATTATCTTAGTTTTATAACTTTTTCTGCACTTCCTGTACATCCAGTTTATTCGAATCTAACAACACTAAAAGTTAGGGATGAAGCAGATAGAGAGTTAGAGATTAATGCACCAGAATTAGCCAGAAGGAAGAGAGTGAAATCAAGTAGGAAATTGCAATCACAGTATTCTTGGCCAGTATTCGATGCCCCAACATTTCGGTCACTCTTAAATCAGACTAGATGCACTTGACAATTAGAACACATGCACAATAATTATTATGTATTGACGGGTAGTAAGACGTGGATATATAAATATATGTAGCCTTAAATTTAGCATCGCGTCTTACTACGCGTTAGGGTTATATGTTATGTCACCTTAAATTAATAATGATTCAAGAAAAGCCCTGAACTCTAGAGGAGACAGTGAAAGAAAGTCTAGGAACGACCCCACCGAAGGTTTCTGTTTCGATTCTCATGTCCTGGTAAGCATTTGTAAATAAATGGAGTTATAACAGGAACCTTTGAATACTCAAACCCTTGACATCCTCGAATACTTAAGGATATTTGAGATACAAGTATTAGAGGAAATATCGTATTCAAGATTAGAATTTATGTTTTAATTCTGAATTAAATTTGTTTTAGCTTTAACGATGTTTATTAATTTTTAACACCTTACAATTATTGGATGAACCTAGTAAACACCCCGCAGAAGATTAATTTATCACTTATATTAATGTGTAGGTGTCATATAATTAATTCATTATACAACGTATGTATTAACATTTTGTTACTATTTCTATTTTATAATATTCTATCATGTTTATATTTCCTTATTGTATTAATAATTATTACCAAGATTCGGAAAGGAATTATAGATTCGGGATTAGGTAAAATGAAGAGCTCTAAGAATCGAGATAATAATGTATTCTATTTGACCCAACTCTAAATTGGATATATCTTTATTAGTTCACGCATGCATTTTTTTGACTGTACTTGGTTGGTGAGGTTTTTAATGCATTTTTTAATTTCCGTTATTAGGGTTAAAACCTGCTTGAAGAATGCAGAAAACCACACCTTGATACGTTTTCATGTTCGGACATAATCATTTAGTTAACATAATTTTTCCTTTGGTTAGCCGTGAGCTGGAATACCAAAAGTAAAAGTTTCCGGAAACTACAGCTGCTAGAAATGTTGATTGTGAGAACCATACCAAGTTAAAGGGATCTTATTTTTTCACGGAGATTAAGGCTTCTTTTCCCTACTGTCCATGGAACATATATGGTATAACATAACTAATTGAACTGTATCGGGCACCTTATCTCAGTTGGTAGCGTGTATATCTACTGAGCTAAGGGTTGAGAGTTCAATTCGTGGCCTGACCGAAAAATTTATCTTTGGTTACTTTTGAGTTATCCCTTTCACAGTGATGAATTAACGTCTGGGGACAGTATGCTGTGCCGGTCATAGTCTTAAGTTAGACGATCAGGCATATGAAGCCACGACAGACTTATCAAGCTGGCAGTGGAAAATATATGGCTTGAATAAAAAACTGACCCAGGTGACAGGCTGGACACATTAGTGGATGTATAAATTAATTGAAATGTGACATCAAAAATCACTAATAAATTGCATTCACACCTAAACGAGAAACCTTCTCAACGCCAAGAAGAATAATGTCCAGATCCTAATTGAAAACTACAATGGATAAATCATTTCCAGCACACGAGAAATTCTATGAACGAGATTGAAAGGTATTAGCAATTTTTCTGAGAAAAGTATTTTCACATAATTTAGAGGGTTATTTTACATGCCACAACCCTACGGAATTATTTTACTTGCCACGATCAACATGGAACCGACGGCTTTACTTACCTTCCTAAGGAAATTTGTTACGGATTTTGATTGCTCAAGAAAAATCCATCGTCTTCTTATGGATTTGGACCCATGAACATCGAGTCCTGAAGCGAGAACTTTACCCTAATACCACCTAGTATAACATTCCCAATACAAATGACGGTCCTGTTGAGTGGATCCGTATTGAGGCAGCACTCGCAAGGCTATGTGGGATGGGGAACTCTTTCACAACTTTATTATCATTCATCTTTATTTATCGGAAATATATATTTAGTAAGAGCTTCTGGTTGAAATTAACCTACAAAAAATATATATAAACGTATTTTTCTCCGGACATAATTGATAATATTTTTAGGTACCGTATTGATAATATCCATAAAAGTAAACATCTGTTTATGTCATGAGGTGATGTAGGAATACGTGAGAGTAGGTATAATAACTTTTCTAGCATTCGGATAGATTCCTAACATTGAAAATTGGACTTTAGAATGAAACAGTTGAACATGAAGACCCATCCGCTTTGCCGACCTCATATTCTAAGGCGTCACTCTCACAATATATCAATGGGGGGATTGTACTTTGATCCCGGCCGGGTGTGCAAAAGTTGGTGTTTTCTAAATGTAAAATTCGGTGACAAAAAATACAAGAAGACTTAGTTTTCTCTCTCACAAACAAATTTTAAATATCTTTCTACCAAAAGATTTGGTAGATTGAACTAGCACAAGAAAAGAATTAAGTAACATAAATAAATTTATATAACAAACAATTAATAAGATAAAGGATTACATTAGAGAATTTTTTTTATGTTAAATGGTTAACAGTTATAAAATTTGAAAATGTTCGATCGGACCACCTGTCGGCGATACAGAGTAACAGTGAATACATCGAGGTTGAACAGAGCAAGTGGTTGGATTTAATAACTCCAAATATACAGGTACTGACTGATGCTTGGGAGAACAAGTGTCCAAGTCAACACAGCCACGGTTAAATGGGCATTTGCGTTGAGAGAATACATTAAAAATAATATTGCCAGGCTGTCGTTAGACTAAAGCTAGAAAGGCCAGGTCATGAATACTACAGAACCAATTTCTAATAGGGACGTACTTATATATCCTATATGTTTAGAGCTACTAAAGAGAATATCTGTCAAGCTGGTTAGCTTGTATTAAACCTCAAGGGGAGTCATATATATACACGAAGAAATGTCCTACAAGAGGATCTTCTATAGTTTATGTTATAATGCAGATGGCTATCAGGCATCAACAGTAAATTGTACTATGGCCAGTCCTTTCCTAATGAGTACTGCCAGAGCGATCAATAGTAAATATGACTACCCACACCCTGGGGTATACGAAACACATAGTAGATATTTTAATACATAGATATATATATATATAGCACCCAATGGGCTAAAAGAAAGTACTATCTACGCGAGCCACTACATTACACTAGTATTTCTCACAAGTTGCGCACCGCAAATAGAAACACAAAAGGTGCCAACTAGACAGCATACAGTTTCTGACCTAACTAGGTCCAAAAAAAAAGATGACCTACTTGTAGCCATACGAAAATAACAAACGTGAGCCTGCCGTTTAGGGCGTCATGAATATTATGTCTTAGTAAAAAAATATGAATTCATATAATAAAGAAAATTGAACACATGTTCCTACACATATATAAAGCATAGAACCCTCGTATTTAAACTACGTCTGATGGACATAGGGAAAATAGACAGCCAGAGAACCTGACTGTGTCTGAAGGACTTAGAAAACATCGTTAGTCACTCTGACCATAAACAACACGTCTGAAGGACTTAGAAAGCATAGTTAGACACACTGACTATAAACATCATGTCTGAAGGACTTAGAAACATAGTAGGTCACTCACTATGAACAATATTTCTGAAGTACTTAGAAACTTAGTTAGTCACTCTGACTATAAATAGCTTGTCTGAAGGACTTAGAAAACGTAATTAGCCGCTCTGACTATAAACAACAACGAAGACACATCAAAGGACTTAGAAAACATAATTAGCCGCTCTGACTATAAACAACAACGAAGACACATCAAAACAATCTCTCCATCACTACAAATTATGTCTGAAGGACATATGAATCAAAAGAATAACTATTGACACAATACTTGATGAATTAGAGTAGACTTCTTCTGCGATGCGGCGGAGAAACAGACGCCGGAGACATCATACCCATCAGTATTTAATGGCGTTGGAGCAGAAGTGCTTTCTTCGACGATTAGTTACAATAAAATGCCATAATAAGGGTCTCGAGCTTGCTCGTTTTATACCGTGGATATACGACGGAAAATAACCAGACGATAGGATCAAGGAGGGTAAAGTTTCAACCACGTGTGACTGACGATAAAGACTGAAAAATGTTGGCGCTGCAGGAAAGGCCAGCCACAGCGTGGAGATCGCATCCGCTAACATCCAGTCCATGTGAGTTGATATCTGCTTTATAATAAAGGAATATATTAGTTTTAACTCTTTTATTTTGATCCCTTTACTTTATTTTTCCATTGATACGATTGTAGATGTATTTTATATAGAAGACATGCTGCAGCTTTTATCAGTCCTGAATCACGGGTTTTTTCGGTCAAATATCAGTTTTTAAATTTAATTTAATATTTAGCACCGCGTCTTTTTACTACCCGTTCGGGTTATACGCTTTAAGTACTAATTACTTTAATGGATTAGGAATTAGGAAGGTTGAATTAGAGGAAGTGAACCCACATTTGCGTGGAGGGAGAGTGGAAAACCATTTAGGAAAAAAACACCCCCAGTTCACCCGACCGATATTCGAACATCGATCTCCCCGTCCTCAGCAGTCGAGATCAACACGACAAGCGCGTTAGCCAACTACGCCACCGAGGCGGGTAAATATCAGTTAAATGCAGCCTCATGTTAGAGCACCGCGTCTTACTCTTTGTCCGGGATATTTTCTTATTTAAATTAATGGGGTAGGTATAAGGAAAATAGAAACATAGATATTTACTCAAATTTACATGAAGGTACAGCGGAAAATAAATTAGAAAAAAAACAAGTTCAGTACCTTTAGATGGGATTCATAACACAACCCTTTCTTCACCAAAATTTAGTCTGGATTAAATCGATGCCTTTATCGATGTATTTGTCAATATGGTTAGCCTGATGCAATTACAAGTTAAGTTATAGTCGCATATTATAGAAACTCAATGAAATATATTTATTAAATACTATTATCTATCTCTTCTTACATTTCAAATAGGTGAAATGTGATCATTGCATAAAAAATGTCAAGTGCGATACTGTTGTGTAATATATTGTTGCACTCAAACCATCAATAATTAAAAAGAATAAAACAATGATGTGAATTCCCACATTTATTGAACCAAGTGTATTGTACACCTGGTTGAAATGGTTTTTTTTTAAATTGATATAATATTGGCTCAAACAAACACTATTTTATTACAGCCCACCCTTCACGGGGTATATACGATTGAGGTATATGCAACACAGTAACGAGTCAACGTAATTTCGAATATACCAAGGGGTTTTAAATTATTATTATTAGTTTATGACTATGACACCATTTCTTATTGCAATATTACATTATGATAAGGAACATGTTATCAAAATTAGCACAGCACAGTCCTAAGATGATTACCCTGTAGGAATTTTTAAGGGGATGGACGAAATCTCTTGCTTCTCTTAATTAGATATAAATACATTCAAGACATCTTTTTTTTTAAATGTTAACTTATTTGAATATCACAATATTTATTATTAGAAATTAGAAATGACTCATAGTTTGTGACATATCAAAGAAATGGTTAGATTTGATAAATTCGTACATATACTTTATATAAATTTCTACGTTTAAAAACAATCTCTATCATATAGCAGACAAAATAAGCTGAGGGCTCATAATTTTGTTTGTTTCTTTCTATAAATAGCTCGACACTATAAATATCCATTATGTTGCTGATTTCTATAATCCCTATTAAATTTTACATAATTTATAACGTTATAAGTTAATATGTATAAATTTTAGTGTATTTTTAAAATAACCTTTTTATTTAACTGCACATCACCTGTAAAAAAGTATATGATATCATTGACCTCATATTTGTTTAAATATTCATATAATTACTAAATACTATATTTATTAAAACTACTATTGTCAATAAAGGGATTTTTAGAGAATATTTTATGTTATTTATAGTGATCTTTGGGTCTTACAAAAGGCAATAATTTTAAAATATTTTTATAATCATTTAAGCTCTTTATGTGTGAAAAAATACGTCCATAACGTATACCTTATGGTAAATAACTATTAAATTTGGCGTTTAAATTATTTGTAAACATTTTATTTATATAAAATCTTCCATCTTAATTCTTGGAAATTACATTGTGAATTTAGTGTTAAATGTGTTACCCAAGTTATTCCGTAATAAATGTGTTAATGTAACTTTTTGTTCAGAAAACAAAATTAAATACACCAAATAAGACACAATAGCAATCCAATTAGAAACCAAGCTTTCATTTAATATCTATATGTTTACCTAATCATTAACAAGTTTATGAATAGAGTAAGACCCGACAGAACAAATACGCTACGCCTTTCACTCGACGAGTATGATTAGTTTTTTCAATATCAATTTTCCTCCCTAACTTTCACATAAACGTTCTGAGGTTAAATTCTTATAAATGTAAAGTAACTATTTAACTAATGTACAAATATCTGAAGCTACAAAGACCGCATATAAATGCTAGCTTTATTTGAAGAGTAAGGTATACAAACTAAGTAAATGATTACACACATTAAACTAGCATTATATTCCATTACTCTCCCTCTAATTTGAACCCTGCTTAACAAGATTAAGGGGAATACAGGAGGTCCAAATATAACAAAAATATAAAGGAGCAAAAAGGGGCAATAGGAGCGAGTGCTTGGAGTTCTTTGCTTTGATTGTCTGTGGACAAACATTCAAAACTCAGACCCCGCAACTCCCACCCGTTGCGGAGTTTAATAAGAGAACGGGCTATCTCCAGAGATAGTTAAAAGAACGAAGATTAATCTCTAAAAAAGCTACACCAAAATAAAGATTCAATCAATAACACAACATTAAATTAAATACCTAGGATATGGTGGATTAATATTATGAATAAGAATAGGAAAGGTTTTCGAGTTGGTATTTATTTAACAGGCAATTAATCCTTTGAGAAAATATATAATTAATATAATGTTACAAAGTTGACATTTACGAAATATTTGAGACATCATTAGCGTATGCTAGCAATATATATGTATATATTTAGGGAAAACCTGCATGGTTTATATTATTAAATAAATTTTAATCTATTAGTAAGATCGCCATTATCATATATCATTACCCAATACAGTAAAATGGCATTGATCACTTAACAAACAATATCGAACATTAGTCACGAGTTCATGTGTTAAAAGAAAAAAATATATCATTAAATAATTTATCCTTAGTAGGATGATTATAAAAAGTATTTCTCCTAAACATTTAGAATATAGACCTATACAACAATTTAACCAGCCACATAATATTTATTCTAAATTCTATCCAAATATTTACTTTCCCTTTTTTTATTAACAATTATACCATTTTGCCATAAAAACAATAAATTGCAAAAGTTAATGTTGAGACGTCACGGATGAAATGAAATATCATTTAATTTTAGAAGCTTTACTGAACCCGTGAACATATTTAAGTTTATTATCAAGATACCGAATAATACAATATTCATGAGATTCAAAATCGATTCTTTTGTCAATGATAACACATCATAAACATCCTAATGTTTATAGTCCATTTTTTTTATTATCGAAGAACAAAAAAAAAGATCGATCATTGATATAAATGTCTCGATCGTGCAACTAATCGACTTAGAAGTGAAGTCAAGCGTATTTTCAATTATTACACATTTAAGATTAAATTACCGATAAAGAAATTTGAATAAGAAATTTACATGAGATAAATAAGAAATATTAATGAAGCCGAAAGGAAATTTTGATCTTACATTTTATATTACTCTAAGCCAGAGCTTCTCTTGTTCCCAAACTGATTACGTCCAAGAGTGACGTCTGATCGCTCAGACGCCATTATATATTCAACTCAACCCAGAAAAAGACCGACGGGAAAAAGGGGTGGGGGATACACAAGGAGTATTCGGGAACCACACACGCGCATGAGAATATACATCGAAAAGGTTCTTTTCAGTCCAAAGCTCCTCCTAAACTAGGGGTGAGTAGAACATCTTCACAACAAAAGATCTTTGTCACTAATATCTTTGGCACAGACCGATTGCACAATCGGGGCTCAGTATTATATCCAACGCGCGGCTCAGTAGGTGTGTTTTGATAGTAACTCACGTTAGTTTTCCCTGTTGACGCCCGCTGCCGTATGATGGGGTATGTTTAATTTATTTTGTTTGTACACTCATGTCGCTAAATGCTACAAATTACGCAGAGGTTCTTTGCCCTGCCATCTTGGCTCTTTGGCTACTGAGATTCAAACATTAAATAATTTATCACATTATTTATATTTATAAAATTGAGTAAAATTGTCATATTAAAATCCTCCAAATCTTGTTTGTAAATAAATGGTATATGACAATCCTACGTACTTTCTCATGTAGTCTGTTATAGCTAAGCTATTTTTGAAAATTCGGAATTATCTATCAGTAAGGTACCAAGCTTTCATAAAAAAATGATTAAATTATTCATATAAATAACTTGAACCAAATATGAAAGATCCGATTTTTTTATATCTCACGTAGAGAAATATTGTTCTAATTAAAATATTAAACCTCAAGATTTTGACGATTGTTTATGGTTTGTGAGCACCGAAACCGTACAAATGGGTATTTCTATCCAGTTGAAATGGTTTGATGTACTTATTTCAAATTTGGTATTTAAATGCTACATGGTACCTTATAGGAGATTTTTTTTATATTAAGTTTCCATTCTTAAAACTAAGAGCTGTTTACTGAATTATGAAAATTTTAATTTTCTTGACAATATCTCTTGCAGTTTATTTTTAAATGGATATTTGGTGAGTATTGCACATAATAAATAACTCTTTAAAATTGGTCTTTTAGGGAAAGTTCTTTTAAAAATAATTTACTGTTGGCTGATATTATTTTTAAATGGATATTTGGTGAGTATTGCACATAATAAATAACTCTTTAAAATTAGTCTTTTAGGGAAAGTTCTTTTAAAAATAATTTACTGTTGGCTGATTTTGGAAAATATGAAGTATTTAGAAATTTATTTGATGATTTTGGATCAAAATGTTTAATCGGAAACTTAATTAAATAGTAAATAAATTTATATATATATTATATGTATTAAAGAAATTAATCTAAGAGTATTTTTGAACATCCCAAATTTTTCTAAAATTTTCTTACAATTTTTGTTCGAAATTGAAATATGTGGATGTTTTTTCATCGTAAATAGGATTGTGTGATTAATTTTCTAAAATATATTAATTCAATAGTAGTTTATTGATGATAGTAGTGTTCTCGACCTGGTAGTACAGGCTGTGATTGGCCGAAATTGGTCACATGACCACGCCTCCTCGCTCTCTGATTGGCTGCTATAAATAGCCTCCTTCCCCCAACCCCTGACCTACTTTCCACATCCATTTGATTCCCCCTTCTCCTGACTTCCCCCTCCTCTACAGCCCCCTCGCCTACCAACACCGGACATGTTGGTTCTTGATGATTTATTATTAATTATTGTTAATTAATTAAATGTTAGGATAGAGGTGTTGGAGTTTTTATCAATTGATTAGGGCGTTATAGTTTATTAGATCCTCGCGCTATGGTTGTCGGGGGTAGAATGGACATTGGTTCTTCAACCAAAATGGACTGTCCCGGAACAAGCAGCACGAACCTCGCTATATGGATGTTGGGGCTAGAGTGTGATAAATGGTTCCCCTGCCTTGAGACCACCTCCTCCTTAGAGGTATGTGACGCAACCCTGACCCCAGTCTGGCGGGTCGACAAGACAAGAATAGATCGTGACTTTGACAACCTTGGGTTTTCCCAATGATGTAATCATTGCGTGTTATGTTGCAACCCTGGCATCAGTCTGGCAGGTCGACAAGACAAGTCAGGGTCACGAATAGATCGTGACCTCAGCAACCTGGGTTTTCCCAATGACGTACATTGCAGCCCCTGGGTTTTTTCCC
Organism: Timema poppense; assembly: GCA_902141375.1. Lineage (NCBI taxonomy): Eukaryota > Metazoa > Arthropoda > Insecta > Phasmatodea > Timematidae > Timema > Timema poppense. The sequence continues at coordinate 53,369 of CABFOV010003568.1, forward strand.
CGCTAGAGAGCATTGAAACAGCTCTAATTATGCACAATAAGGGGCCACAGAATCCTCAGTAAGGGGCCGCTATCCCCGTCACAAAAGTCTACTAAAATTTTTTGTTTGGTATCGTATTTCACAATGCACGGATGTGTGTATCCGTCATGGACCGGAGGAGTAAGGTAGAATTGTTCCAGAGTTTATGTGGTGTGAGAGGAGAGTATAAAACCACCCTCCCCCCGAGCTAGATATGAATCCAAGAACTCCAACCGCCATAGCGTGTACCCAACCCCCAAAACCTCGTAAACAACAAAGAAATTTAATGTTTTCGTGTATAACTTTTACAAAAAAAATTAATAATACCATTATGTAATGGCCGTAAATATATTTTGACGAAATAATATATAACAGGGCTGAATACATGACGACAGTTTAGCGGGTCGTATAGACAAGAATAGATCGTGACCATGAATGATGGCACATTGTTTTTCCCTCACTCCAGGTTGGCGGACAGACAAGACAAGTCAGGACAAGAATAGATCGTGACCTCGGCAACCTGGGTTTTCCCTGGTGCCAGTATGCCGGCCCAACCAGACGAGTTGAGACAAGAATAGATATTGAGGTCATTGCCCCGGGCAACGGGGGTTCCCTGGCGTAAGCTTGACGGCTCAACAAGACGAGACAAGAATAGATCGTGAACTAGGTCAGTGTGTCGCAATACCCTTGGGTTTTCCCTGGCGCCAATATGTCGGCCCTAAAATACGAGTTGAGACAAGAATAAATATTGAGGTCACTGACCAGGGAAGGTCGGTAAGACAAGACAAGTCGAGACAAGAATAGATCGTGACCCTGTTCTTCTCGTGACGTCGATCGAGGGGGGTGGATATAAAGAGGGGTGCCCACTTGGTTGTCTATTTATAAGCGTTTGTAGAGCAGCTCAAGATGGACAAATTACAGCAGCTGATATATATTGTTGACACCATGAAGACCGTAAAATTGTGTGATTTAACCGTAGATCAAAAGTACTCGGTGGATAAATTAAAACGGTCAATACAAAGCTCGGGATACGCCTAATAGCCTATCTAGATGGCGAGTTTTGTTAATTTTTACCCTGTCAATTTGGTACTTTAACAGATGAAGACGTGTGTGAACTTAATAAAGAAAAACTGGTATTTACCTGCGCTGGAGTAGAACCCGGTTTACCTACCATTGTGAACTCTGAACGCCTTTAAGAGACGCGGCAGTTAACAACAACAACAACAACATCAGGCAGTGGAGCAATTAATACACGTGCATAGTGGACCATACAGAACGTTTAGCTCTCAGGTACGCTTACCATGCTTCTATCCGGCTATATTAATTTAATGTTTGTGGGTAATACGATTGAGGGGCGTGCCTATATGACGGTATAGAATGTTCACAGTGTGGCGGTGAGTGAAAGACATGTTATTTACAAAGTAGAGGAGCGAGGCTACACAGAGTTTTGCGACTCTACCTGTCACACTATGAGCGATGGAAGTACTACCCTACGAGATAATCGAGGAAACGAACATGTGTGATATTACGTGCGCCGTGTATAATTTCCGCAAGGGGGACGTTGTGGCTGTGTTAACCCGGCTGCCACCGCCACCCTTCAGATCTCCGCACCACCCGCCACCTTCCTTCATGACGCCACTGCCTCCGCCCTAGAGACACAGGCGCACCCCCCCCCCC
>CABFOV010003569.1:0-11566 GCA_902141375.1 Timema poppense
ATTCTTTTAGTTTTTGTTTTACATTAACGACTTATTAGTCATTGCGATTTTATATAATTATACATCAGAGAAACCCAAAAGTCAGGAATGTAATTTCACCATTTCAAGATGATTTAGAAGAAAAAGGTAAAATAAAATATATTTTCATAAAATCTACTTAATCAGTGGCGCACCCAACCGTTTACTTTAGGGGAGGCATCGATCCAATCAAGGCTGTAGCAAGAATGACATTTTGATGGAGAGAGCGGGTTTGGGGTTGCACATCCCCCTAATACCTGAAGGCCAAGAATATTTACGAATATAAAATGCGTTTAGAAATTATTTGGAATAGTTTTATAATAATTAAGCGATTTAAATAATGCAAATGGTATCGAAGCTATTATTTGCGTGTGTTTTTTTCAATTGTTAATTTTGTGTGTAACGGTAACTCTTTTGAATATTAGGCTTAAGTCAGAAGTCTGGTTTTAAAATGTAGCCTAAACATTCGTCACATCTTCAATGCTAAATATTTTAGTTATACTTCACATTATTTAAATTTCTATTAAAATTATTTGTGGTATTGGGTAAGGGGGTGTCAAATACCCTGTTTGCCCCTCTCCCCCGTGGGTGCACCTCTGCTTACAACAATATATATATATATCTTAGCAATAAACCAATGACGTAGCGATAGGATATTAATAGTCCGAGATAATCTCTCCTATGTTAGTCAGAGCTTACGCATCTAAATAGCTTCTGGAAGCATAAATTATCAAGTTGGTAGACTTGTTTGTTTCCAAGCAGCATTGTGTGAGATAAGCTAGGCTTTAAGAAATAGTTTTAATTGCAAAGTGATTTGGACAATCCACCTGATTCCCTCTCACCAAGATCTGATGGACACTTGACCCATGTATTACTTCATTTTACTCTTATTATGATTGTTTGCTTTTAGTATTGCTAGCTGTCTGCGTTTAATTACACTAGCCTAATTGAATAGGCTCTGTCTCTCTTATGCATTCAGAAATATGCCCATACCACTCTTAGCCCCGATATTAATATTTACTTAAATTTCTAACCTTGTAGATATCATAACAATTTGAGGACTGCCTTTGTGGTCATAGGCTCTGGCTACGAGGCTCAGAGGTCCCGAGTTTGATTCCCGGAGTTTCCATATTTTCTAAGAAGTATTTCCAGATTATCTGGGAAACAGTGGGTCTGGAATGGGTTGGACTTAGCCTGGCGTGGTTAAACAAGGGGATACTCGAATACAATAGTAGTGGCTCCAGTATAAAAACCGAGTAAAATGGCTGGAGTCATCGTTGTGCTGACCACATGACACCCTCTATCCGCAAGAGTTGGCACTAATTCGTCAAACAGTTTGGTAGCCACTCGGTAGGTATAACATGAATGCGGGCTGGCAACATGGAGTTACTTTTACTCATCGTTATGGACAGATAAAAAAAGAGAGAATATGGAAGTAGGAAGGGCCTCGACATTTCTTAAGATAGCATATGGTTAAGGTAAAATAATAAATGTTCGAGAACCACTGTTCTATAGGCACACACCTTCAAATATTTCCCGTGAAATAATCCTTTGAAGTTCTTGGACAATGGTGGTTGAGAGTCCTCGGCCCCAAAATCTCCCCTACAACTTTTATAGTACAGCATACGTAAAGATTTCCTCAGAATACGCCACTGTGACTGTTACAAGCATTGTAATCCACACAAGTAGCGGGTGGAGGATCATTTGACCAACTTAACTATAATTATCTAAAATAGACTCCCTGCTACTGTCTCCAACAATTTAGACGAATTTTTCTCATATCCTTAGAAAGCCAAAGCTTATGTTTTAAATCGACTGAATAGTGACGTAATCATTGATAATATAGCTGAAATGGCCTCAATTTACTAATAATAAAAATATTACTTCACCTATGACGTCACCTCTTCAACTTACACTGAAACATAGCTTCATTGGTATTTATGATTGTTTGTCAAAGGCTGTCATATTTAAAGGGTACAGGGGAAAAGGAGGAAGGTCATATTGCACACATTTTCCAAGACAACTTTTCTATTTTAAGCCCCTTAAGGATTCTAGTAAAAAAAAATTTAAATTAAGTTATATGATAGACCACTTTTAACCACAATATAAATTGCATTGGAAAAGTATTGTGATTGTTTAACAGAATGACAGAATTAACAAAATTTAAGTTAATCTTGCACTTTCCTCCTTTTCCCCCTGTACCATTCATTTGTATTTCCGGGCCGCTTGGAATCTGCCAGTCCACCCCTGTCAACCCCTCCCTCTACCTCCTTACTTTGAATCAATGATTACGGGATCTCAAACTTTCCTACCATTCCTTTTAATTCTTGATTAATCAAAACTGACACAGGCACATATCCAGGTTGGAGGAGGGATCATGGGGCTGAAGCCCTTTCCCCACGAAATCTCTTTAAAACAGTATAAAAAGAATATAAAATTATCTTGAATGGAAATTGACGGTTAAACTCTGTGTAAATTACATTTTTAGTTCCAAGAGTGTAAATGTATTCCATTATTTCCTTCGAGATGTGTTTCATTGTTTTCGAGAGATTTCAAACCTGCCGCCGTGTGATCAGTTTATAGTTATCACGTTTGGCAGCACTGGAGACTAAAGCCACTTGAGCAGTGGCTTATGTCGCCTAAGTAGTAAGCGCCTATTAAAAGTCATAAAAAGTATATCAATTATTAGCAAATGCAAGAATGGGTCTGCTTCAATATATTTTTGTAAGAAATTTTGATATGTTTTCTCTCCGTGCAGGTCAGATTCATCCGCCCCCTTTCCCCCACTGCAAGGCCGTAGCTAGCCAATAATTTCAGTGGTGCTGTAGGAACGAAAGTTGAAAGCTTCTCATTTCTAAAAGATTGCCTATTGTATTATTTATATTAGATGTGTATCTTTAATAGTTCAGCATTAATTCAATTTTTATTACATTAAATATGTCAAAATTTTATCATTCGGAGCATCACTAATATCACTACTATCACCCCTAACACCACCATTAATAATTACCTTATTGTAACCTACACTTCATTTACCTTGAAAAGTAGCAGTCTTACCTTGACTGACTACACTATGGCCCTATCTTATAAGCTACACCATAGTGGAACCAAGCAAGGTAGCAGTCTTACCTTGACTGATTACAGTATGGCCCTATCTTATAAGCTGCACCATAGTGGAACCAAGAAAGGTAAGATTACTATCTTATAATATTTTTTTGCGACCAACGTTGATAAAATTTTGGGTGCTATTTAATGAGGAGATAATAATATCAAAAGTGACAGCTGCAGATGATATGACTTCACGTATCAATAGAGGTTTGAGGAGCTTCGTAATGTCTAAGTTAGGCCCATTCTATACGGACGTTGAAAGCGCGCGCAGCAGTTTTGACGCCGCGTAAAGTCAGTTGAAAGTCAATGTGCACCACATGGTCCAATCATGGTCCAATCTATACGAGCGTGTCATGTCAAGACCCCGGTGTTTCGGTGTTAGCCGGGCGGCGTATTAACATCTCCTAACCCAGTACAGAGCAACACGCGTTTAGAGCAATATGATTGGTCCTTACGCATCACCGCCTCTCTATCTCTTTCTCTACGCCGCCTTTCTCCTCCCACGCACTGTGTCACGTTACAGTGCCTTGGACGGTTAATAGTATATCATTATATAGTATGTATACTAATTATATATATAATTTATATATCCATCGCATACATCTAAATTGTATATATATTATAGTAAATACTATACATGCATATGGTATATATTTAGATCTTTAGTGGAAATACTATAGTAACATACTATACAATATACTATACATACCTATAGTATGCATTGTATACGGCAATCTTCACGGCAGCTGTGACGTGACACTTCACTCACATTGTGTTTGCTCCGTGACAGCCAATACTTTCATAATCGTATCGTGTATCTTTTGTTCACAAAAAAAATAATCTCAAAATCTCATCAAATGATGGTACTAACATTCTATAATATTGAAAAAAAGTATCTGCATACATTATATGATTTTCAAACATGACAAGAAATTGTCCCGTTGAAGCTAATTCTGGCTGAGTCAGTCCCCCAACGTCTTTCTTCGCTTACAGAATGTTCATAATACCCTTCTACACTAGCTGAAACCCTTGTTATCAATTTAGAAAATAAGTTTTCATCTAAACCAGCGTTTTGACCGCTAACGCTGGAGGCGTTAAAACCGCCCAGCGGTAGACACACGAATCAGACTACACCAGGCAGTTGTGCCTTAATGTCACACACAAGTCTTTCAGCAGGAATAATACTCTTCCTCAAGATGGTATCACGTTTTGCAATATTTTCATTCACTAAACCAAGTAGTTCATCAAATGAAACCACATACATTCTGTAGCACATAAAATAACTTCTCTGGGTACATTCTGTGATTCATAAACATAATATGAAACTGTCCTGTTGAGAGATGGTTTGCTAATGTGGGGTGAGTCCAACAACGTCTCTTTTGACGAGATTTTTTTTACTAATTTTCTCCAACAAAATAGTCCATTTTAAACCTTTCTGCACAAGTGGAAGCAACAACCTCGGCCTTTAAACCGCTAGTGTATTATTATTATTAGCACCGCGTCTTACTACACGTTCGGGTTATACGCACTTACGCTAATGTGTAATGGTAGGGTGATTGAAAAATAACTTCTCTGGGTACATTCTGTGATTCATAAACATAATATGAAACTGTCCTGTTGAGAGACGGTTCTATAATGTGGGGTTAGTCCACCAACGTCTCTTTTGACGAGTTTTTGTTGTTGTTGTTGCGAGTTTCCTCCAACAAAATAAATCCCGCAATACAGCCGGCCTGTATAATGTCCATTTTTAACCCACTATGCACAAGTGGAAGCAACAACCACGAATAGTGTAGAATCAGTAGCGTTTTGATAGCGTTTTGACAGTCGGGTGTAGATTCAAGAGTTTGGGGGCGTAAGCTAGCGGCAAAACCGCCGCGTTTTAACAGCTAGTGTAGAATCGGCCTAACACGATATTGACGCGTTAGACCACGTGTCCACCGAAGCGGATCCTAGCTCATACATTTATTTGGTTAAGTTATTTGATTAGATGAGACAAACTAGCCTTAACTTCGCTAAATATATAAATAAAGACAATAAATAAATAACGTGAAACTTTTAATTCACACTCTTCTTATTATTCTTAATTTTTGAGTAAGTACCGAGCTCAACATGTTCAGTACATGCTCATATTTTTTTTTACAAAAATTGAAGAGTACAGTGGTGAAAAGCGGGAGTGGGGGAGAGAGTCCAACACATATTTTTCAAAAAAACAATTTATTTTAAAATTAAATTTGACAGATTCCTCTTTTAGTCATAGGACATTATAAAGGTATCATTATTGTCTAGAAAATGGCAGCTATAGATAGCTAATTATTAGTTAAAACGGGACTTTAGCCCTTTGTCTTTTGTACTTTTTTGTATTATAATAAAAAGTCAGTTGCAAATGATTTTTTCTTATAACAAAATTAATCACGCTCCTTACTAATACTTAAATTGTTTTTAAAAATGTAAATGCTTCCCAAGCAAAGAAATATAACACCATTTATTAATAACAAAATTAAGTTAAAATTCATCAACTGATTCGATGATAAAATCAATAGTTCTCTTTACTAAAATTTAAAATGTCTTTACAAAAACTGATTTGTCAAAGCTTTTTTTTTCTTTCAGGTGGCTAGTGAGCAGTTTCGTTGGGCTATCTTTGGGTAGCACCTCTGATTGGATGTTGCATACCCCTGGAGGTGGACCTTTGGAATCTCTCTGTCCTTGCCTGCCTTCCAAACTTTGCCCCAGGATATTCGGAAAGACCAGAGAAGACATCCTTCTTTTCGGACATCTTCCTATCTGCATGGACAGTCGTGATGTGCGCTGCTGCGGCGCTTCCGTAGACGTTGAAAACCAGGAGCCCATGGCAAGCGCTTTCCAAGATAACTATATGCAGGACAAAGACATCGGAAAGATGAAGAATGAAACGCTGCTTAAAACAATTGACGTAAAGGATTATTTAACAGAAAGTGGTGCTGTAGCCCTTGACACCGACGCGAAACAACGTTTTATGGGAACCCAAGACAATGAGTCAACACTGAACGACATCCCACATCAATCGAATAATGTAAACAATCACAATGATAAAACTTTAGAAAAATCATATTCCTTGGAAAAGACAGATGTAAGTTTTTCAATGGAACTAGATAATACAGCCAAAGAATTCAATATAACCCATTCATCCATAAAACCCCATTTAACGATCAACAACAATTATTTTTCAAATAATGTAAGTAATTCCACTAAGGAAATATTAGGTTCCTCCAAAACACGGACTAGCGTCTCATACTCTAAAGATGTGAAACAAAACAACACACAAAAGAAGTCTGAAAAACTAGAAGTAGCACTGATGCCTTCATTAATTATTTCTCCATTAGATTCCATTACAAGTTTTATCGGTAAAACTATGGATAAACAGATTTCAGAATTTGGTAATAGAATAAGACCATTAAAACATAACTGCTCTATTTCACGTGATAGCATAAAAACTCTTACGTCTGCTAACATAACAGAGCAAGATTACTCCAATAACACAAATATGCCATTATATAGTAATTCGGAACCAAACCAAACTATGTATGAGATTAATATTTCTGGAGAAGAAATCAATAGCTACAATCCCAAATATATTTCAAGTAATCAGTTTGTCATAGACGCATTTAGCTCACAGACAAAAAATTTTACCAATACCAAAAGCAAGCGGTATGAAAATAAATATTTCATTGATGAAGAAGGCAATTTTACTTCCCCAGAACTTAAACAAATGCACAACAACACAAATTTATTATCAGCGAGCGTAGTTTGTCAACAAAATAGAAGTATTATGAATATGAAATGTAATGGCACTGAAAATAACGAGGGAAAAGAAAAAACATTTGTTATCAAGGTATTTCCAGAAAAAATGCCAGAAACCACAGAGCAACGTGGATGGGAGTTAAAGTCTGCAAACACCCACTTTGAAAAGGTTGTCTTAGTTTTCCCAGTTAATTCAAATAATGACGATAAAGTTGAGGCTTCAACAGAAACAACCGCAGACATTGTTAGTAATAACATGAAGCATAATGTATGGGGAATTAACACTACGTCACTTGCGATTGATCAAGACAAAAGAAATAAAAATATAAGTACTGAATCGAACATGGAGCATAAAAATGAAGAAATTGTTGTAAAAACTGGTAGCATGTTAGCTCCTGAAGTTGTGGACAATATTAAAGAAGTGGAAATAGAAACAAAACCGGAACTATTTTCCAGTCAATTTTCATCCAATAGGTTTCGTCCTGCGCGTCCAAGACATAATATGATGAGAAAAAAAGTCTATGTATCCAGAACGAAGGGAACTGATGGAGGATTCACAAATAACATAATGTCAAATAAAACAATAAACGATACTTGGTCCCACCCAACAATAAATCGAGAGAACAACAAAAATTTTGAAAACTATACTGTAGAAAAGGAAGTAGAAGATCCACAGTTGACGTTGAGCAGTGAAAATATGGAAAGAGTTGTAACAGCTGATTCACTTATGACTATAAATAAACTTTACAGCTCAAAGAAAAATACAACTCATTTTAAAGGGTTGAACCAGTCAAGTTTAATGGCAAGGTCTTATAAAACATCACATCGTAACCACAATTTAAAAAACTTTACTACAATAAGGCATCCTGAATCGTATTTAAGAGCAACAAATATTACAAATAAAACTTTGCAGATGATGGAACAATTCACAATATCGACACTGGCACCGGCAATTTCTTTTGCCAAAGGGCTGCCTAATACTATTCAAAACTCTTACATAAACATGAGCAACAACACAAATGCTCTAACTGAGAACAAACTCACGCATGAAATGAAAATAGCATTTGTCAACACAGATTCTTATAATCGAACAACATCGCCTTCAAAAGGTAATTACACTTCAAGAGTGTCAAGTCCACAAGAAGAGAGCTTGATGCCAGATGTGGTAGTTCCATCCAAATGCACCAGCAATTAGAAATAGCCCCACCACAAGAACTCGTTTTGCTCATGTCAATGCCAACCAATCAAAATTTTCACACCAAAAATTTAGGCCTGTAATTCGTATGCTCCCCCAAAAAGATAGATCTTCTTACCTTTATAGTGAGGGTGAACCATCACAAACGAGCCGATCTCACTTATTTGGCCGAAGAAACTTAACTTTTATTAAGTGTGGTGAAATACACAATACTTGTCAAAATAAAACATTACAAGAGAGATTATTTAGCGACAAAGCCCCCCTCCCCCTGCAAACACAAGCTATTAAAAATAATTCAGTGGAGTCTGGAGACAGAATAAGCAGACCTAGACAACTAATCATCCATAGAGGATTGAGGCGACCTCTTAACTCTACAACTAATAAATATATAAATGTTTCATCTAAAGATATGGAAACATCAGCCAGTATGAAGCAAGTTAACACAATATATAATCCAGACTACTCGTTAGCAGATGATGACTCTTCTGAGTTAGCAAATAAGCTAGTAAGAATTGAATTAGAAAAACAAAATATTGAGTTATTGAAACTTTCACCTAAGATGAGATTAGCTATGAATGGTAGAGTTAAGGACATGGGTCAAGAAGATAAAAAGAACCGTGATACAAGCGATAGTTTCTCTTCATCGGCTAAGTTTGAAGACTTGTTTGCTCCAGATTTTAGTGTTAGCTCGTTAGCTGTTGTTGGTCCTATACCAAGAGGATTTTTAGACCCGAGTACTAAAAGCACACCAAATCTAGAATGGACAACTTTACAGGAACATCATGCTTTTACTTTGGACCAAAGCGATTTTAAAAATAATATTCTCGTAAATCCTTTATTTTATCTTCCTTATGAAAATACTCCCGTTGAATTCAAAATGGATGGCTCAAGTCCTTTAGTAGAAAAAAACCCAGAACGCACAAATATTTGTGAAAATAAGAATAATACTAGTTCATGTGATGATTATAAAACAATTTCTAAAACTAACCCTTTACATTATTTGCCATACCAAAACTCTCCTCAAGACTTCCACATTGAAGAACAAAAACCTATTGTTCCTGAAAGATTAATTACAGAAACCATGTTTAGTACACCTAATAGAGGAACACTATCTAGCGACGATTCAAATAACAATTCCTTGAAGCTCAACCATGAAAATAGTAGCAAGCAGAATTTTTCTCCAGTCATTCAAACACTATTTACCCCTATACCAATGCAACAAACTGTATCAAAAACTACACCCCACTCCCCTAAATCCACGCATGAAAACATTTATTTTGAAAACTTGGGTGATGCACAGTTTGAACTGCCGCGTCCAAAAGCTAGTTATCAGTTTCAAACATTAACGCCCTTAATAGAAGTCAAGCCTATGGCCCTCGCATCAAACGGAGCTGTGCCAAATATGCCCGGACATTTTGGAAAACAATTAGAACAATACTATCAACGTCTGCAACAGTACAACAGATTCAACCAACAGCATCACAAATTATTTAAAAAAAATCATCAGCAGTAGAAAGTTCTTAATGTGAAAGATTAGTATGTCCCTAGATTCCTAAGTTATAGATGAATCTTGATAGCATACAGCGGTTATTTTATGAACTACATATCCACACGTTTATTGCTGTACACCTTAAATATTTTATTTTGGATTTCTTTACTTTCTAACAGAGTGCAGTAGTAGTAAAAATATTAAATATGTATTTCCTAGTCTTAATTTAGATTTTAAAATAATTTTAATTTGCTACTTTACAAACTATAATAATTAATTACTATAAGTATGTTATAATTATTATAAAATAAAGATAGGTTTCACATTAAATTCATTTTGGGTTGTAATCATTTACATAAACTATTATTTTTCCACAATAGATACATTTGTTATTATTATATATTTAAATTAACTTTGTTCTTCTATATCTGTGTAAGAAATCCTAGTACGAATATAATAGTTCTTTATATCAAAAATATATGTTATTCATTGCCCTTATAACTTATTTTTATGAATCTAAATTGTCAAATACGATTATTACTAATCAACATTTTAGCATATTATTTCACATAGACGGAAGTAGTGTATTATATAAACAGAGTGTATTGAAACAAATCAACACTCGGCTCACATTTTGGAACTTAAATTAATAAACTTAAAAAATCCACAGTCAACTCCAATATTTACTATGCCATTAACGTCATCCCTCTACGTTAATAAACAAATGTATTGTAAACAAAAACTGTAATAAATTTCTAATGATCTTAAAAAAAAATTGTAATACTGTGCACTGAGTGTCGTAAGCAATGACATCGTCAATTTCCCCCAAGTGGCATTAAATTTCTATTTATAAAATAGATCGATTGTTTCTTGTTTCACAACAATTATTTCACTTGCAACGTAGTAGTAGTGTTTTATTTTCACAAATTTTATTCCCAAAAATAATTGACCGGGTAGTTGTTTAATTTTCCCGTTTCTACAGACTATAAACATCCGCAGAAATATAAGGCGAGTATTCGCGATTGACTTGGTATCGAGGATTTACGACCAAGTGGTTCTGACCAAAGTGAAGTGTGAAAAAGATTCTGAGATTTTTTTATTAAACAAAAAACTAGGTGGAGTGGGGCTAGAGTAGATCTAACAGCTGATAGGTATTACATATACTGCAAATTGACGTAAATTAGGAAAATGAGCGATTTAATTTTATGCTTATTTAGATCTGTGCTTATTTTGACTTGTAATAATATTACACAATATATCCAGCTAAACGTGTATTCCCAAAAATAAACATGAAGTACGTATGTAGTATTAAGTAGGTCTAGATCACATAGTTTTCTTTTTCTTTTATCCATAGCTTAACGGTTTTTAAGTACCTACTTACTGTAATATATTTCTAGCTAGTAATTGTTGTCCATTTTAATGTACAAAACCTAAAATCCATTTGCTACGAAGTTATGCTCGTTTAAATCTAACATAAGAAGTGATGTTCGTTTTGAAATTGGCGCACAAATTCTCAGCGCATTGATCGTAATCATACTGTTTAGTCTGTTGGTATCCATGTTTACGACCACGGCGTTTTCTCGGTTGAGGTCAATCGCGAAAATACGCTTATACTTATTCTTGATTGACTAAACAATAATATCTGAATTTGCAATGTCAATACCTGGGGAAAATCGCAAACGTATCGAATGTCTACCTTTACAAGTTTAAGGTTTTTTTTTTTAACTATGTGACCAACCAACTTTTTTTTTTTAATCCTAAAATTTAAAGTTTTTAAATTTCAGTTGCAATACTTCAGTCGATTAACTTAGGTCGACTCAATCAATTGTACCTGAATCGATAGTGTCATACTTTCATTTAGTACCAACAGATAGCAGCATAACAAAAATATTTTATCATATATTTTTAAAATTTAATTTAGTTATATTCAATTAATATAATATATATTTTATTCAAAAAAGAAAAAATATATTTTTATG
>CABFOV010003569.1:13384-46903 GCA_902141375.1 Timema poppense
CCCCCCCCTCCCGTACCTCCCGCCAAGGAAAGGAATTATTTACACTAGACAAAGAGTGACCACATGTCCCGAATTTCAGGGCCAGTCACAGTTTTTGGTACATTGTACTAGATTTTATAAACCATTCCTGTTTTCAAGATTTTTTTGATTTTTTTCAATTGGCATACATGCAATTGCGTCTGTGCCGTGTCACCTGGGCATTATTTATCACAAAGTTCAATTTTATTAATTTCTGTGAGGATTTTAAAAAGCAAATTGAATCAAATGAATTTTTGAAAATGAAAATAATTATAAATGAATATTATATTCAATTAATTTTTAAATTCCTAAATATATTTACATTTTTTGTATTTGAAACTTGATATGTCAAAAAATAATCTATTGCTATTTATATATGATTATAAATTAAAAAAACAAAAGAACACATGTTAAAATTATTCTTCTGTTGAATTTTTTTTTTATCAGATTGGTGTGAGAAAGAAATCGTCAGCCTATACAACTGTTTTTGATTACTCCCACTGTCTACTCACTAACCAGATACAAATATGTATTTAAGTATGGCCACAATTGAGTCATACAAACCTAATAGCCAACGTTTGTTGGCAAAAGTAGTGCCAACTTCTGTAGATAAAGGGTGTCATGTGGTCAGCACAACAAAACTTTCAGCCATTAATCTCAATTTTCAAGACCTGGAATGCTACCTACGTTTTAATTAAAGTAGCTCCTCATTTGTCTTCAAGAGGCTGATTTGGCCTCGTTCCAGACCCACTGATTCACAGAAAATTTGGAAGCACCGGGGATTGAACCCGATACCTCTGGATCTTTAGCTAGGAACTCTGACCATTAGACCACAAAGGTGTATATATAAATATATCTATTGACCAAAAAAGATTTTGGTTATAAAAATACAGACTCTTGTTCCCTTCCACCCAGTTTTAATTTATTGGCCATAGACTTTACAAACACAAACACATCACTTGAAGTTTGATGTTAATTGACTTATTAAGATACTGCAAGTGACAAAACTACAGTATTCTGGTGGATAATATGCCACACTAATATTGAGGTACCCACTTCTATGGCCAAATAGTCTCACAATAGACTAAACAGCCTATGATGGGAAGATCGGGGTTCAAATCCTGGATAGGTGTACTAAGAGTAGTTTTTCCCAAGTAGTTTTTCACTATCCCTCCACATAAATTCAGGCACACTTCCTTTAAATTCAACCGTCCTAATCCATGACACACTAGCGTAATTATTATACATTCATTTAGCCTGAATGTGTAGTAAGATGCAGTGCTAGAAAATAGTTGAGAAGTGTCTCATAGTACATATTGAACAACATATTCACACGTTCCAAACAAGGTCAAAGTAGGTATGTAGTGTATGGAAATAGCTCAATCCTCATGAGTATGGTACTTTTTTTTTTACCATTATCTTAGAGGTTTTAGCATTGCTTTGTACTCCTGCAATCAATAATAACCAAAGGCTGAGTGAGCATTGTTATGTCTGAAACTGCCAAGGGGGAAAGATTTTGGATGTTCAATTCAGGGGAAATGTGCATTTGTGTGTGTTGGGGGTGGGGAAGAGAGAGAAAGACCATCTAGTAAAATCAAGCCACAGTAGGTCTACACCTGACCAAGATTCAAACCCTCATCACCTCGTAATCAGTAGTAGCGCTACAGTTTATTGTGAGTGATACTAAAATTCATTCAACCCCAGAAGTGGGTTCTCAATAGTATTAAATAATGTTTTGTTTTGTATAATTAATTAATTGACTAATTAACACCATCAATTCCAATCATATTTTAGAAAAAGCTTGTGCCTATACAGTAATTGCTTGTAATAGAGATTTTTAAAAATCCCTCATATTCTTCTGTTGGAGGATTTAAAGACAAGCCACAGTGAGACCCTTTTGAATTCCTAAATAAATTCTTTGGCATGGCACATTAGGATACTTTTTTCTGTAAAAATAAATTTAAAATATTATTTATTGTTAAACAACTCATTTTCTAAAAAGAAGCTAAAATTTGTTTTTATTCAATCATATTATGTCACTGGCAAAATTTCTGCTATGGCTGTTTTAAATGTGAATGTGGAAAATATCTAATAAAATCAGATGTGTGATTTCCTGTAATAGTTGTTGTGCTTAATAACACTTTAAGCATCTAGATTTTCTTACCAAATCACTTGTGACAGGCACATCAAAATTTAGCTACAATGCTGAATTTATTTCCTATAAGCTCAAATTGCACTTGACTATTAAAAATGAAAATATATATAATAAGGCCTTATTGTACCTAGTAGTTTGAATTATATAATAGTAGTAGTAGTTTGGTAAATATATTTTAAGTCCTTGGCCTGAACACATGTAATTAATTACTTTCTCTATGAACTCTGTATTTTGTCTATGTATCAGTTGTTTTTATGTGAATTATGAATGTTCATTAACAATGGAAAATAAATATAGTACAATTATTATCTATTTTTAACTTAGGAGTGTTTTCAAAGTGTCAATTGGTCAATAGCAGTAATATATATATAACTTATATTATAAAAAGAAAAAACTTTTTGTGGGTATATAAAGTTTTAATTGATCTTATTGTAGGGACTGTCCCATAGTTCCTACCTAGATTTGTAATCCTGTAATTTAGCTTATATTTGTTTTTAAAAATGTGTCATTACAATATCCTTGTTTATTTTATTTTTAAATCACAATACAAATAAAACTTGTTTAGGAAAAAAACATTTAAAACACTTTTTGAGCTACTGGATTTGTAAATTGTTAGCTATCCATTGAAATGGTGTTTTGATCTATAGTGCCAAATATTAAGAGTCTGAAAAGTACTGGTAAATGTTTGGTAAAAATAATATTTTAATGTCTTTCTTACTTGTTAATGAATCCAAAAGCTTAATTAAGCTAACTAAGACGGCTATGAATTTATAAATATATTTTACACATATTTAAAACAAATTATTATGATGAAAAATTCTAACATCTGTTGGGTATGAAATAAAAACAAAAAGTGGTACAATGGGACTGATTCCAGATAGTTTTGGAATCTGTGTGATAATATAGATGAAATATTAAATTGAAATAAAATATCTCATGTATTATAACTTTCATTTAAGGTGAGAGTGGTGAAACTGCTTGAAAGTCAGACACTAGCTGTAGCACTAGTATAGGTTTGTGGTTTTCAGGGGAGTAATCTTGCTAGGAATCAGCATTAGAGTGCACAAAGTGTAGTTAAGTAGCTAAGTTTGGTGATCAATTAAACGAGCTAGGAGTTAATGTGTTAAAGCCCACATTATCTGATTAGGCACTGAACTTAGGCAGGTAATACAGCTTGAACCAGTAATCTTAATATCCCATATCACTCCACAGATAGCACCTATCTTAAGTAGGTAATACAGCTCAAATAAAACATCTTAAGAGCCGATATTACTCCATGGATAACACCTAGATTAGGCAGGTAATACAGCTTGAACCAGTCATCTTAAGAGCCTGTATAATTTACCAGATAACACAACTTAGGCAGGTCTAAAATTCTATCCTACTCATCTCTACTCCATTTGAGTAGTTAGATATGTATAGCTTGAAAGGGTCGTGAGACAACAACAAAAAACTCTTCTCTGCTAAAGAACTCTGCCACTAACATTTAATGAATGACTTTTTTTTATCAATTTAAGTTTAAAATATAAATCAAATAGTTTAAAAATAATCATCTATAAGCCTATACCAATGATATATTATAGGGGCCATGACATTCCAAGGTCGGAGCAACAAACCCATGGATCAGTCGGTAGTAAAGCTGGAGGTGGAACGTCTGCGAGGTCATGTGGTCTGCGAACCGGTGTTGGACCAGGACGCAAAGGAGCGAAGAGGTTGGATCATGCATGAGAGCCGCGGGAACACATACTTCCTATTCTTTGGGCAAGCTGATGTGACCAGCGACACTCAACTTTTTGCAGGGGACGAAGTCACCTTTCAAAGAGCCACTTACAAGCTAGGAGAGCAAGGGGCTGTCGAATTGCGTCTTGTACAAAGAGCATTCACCTGTCTGGGGATTGTGTCCTGTATCAAGGTAGGGGGCTCTAATTGTGGTTTAATGTCACACAAAAGCTATTTAAATTGTGGTTATTTAAATTTCAGGAACACAGGTGAGTGCAGCAATATTTTTTTTTTAGCGTTTTCTCTTACTACTTGTTTGAGTTGTAGTTATATGTACTAATTTCATTTGTGTGTTAGGGATGAGGAAGGTTGACTTTAGAGAAAGTGTACCCACATTTTTTCACAGGGTGAGTGGAAACCCGTTTAGGAAAGATCCCCCTCAGTAGACCAAACGGGTTCAAACTCCAATCTCCCTGTCATTGGCAGTGTAGTCCATTGCAAGAATAAAGCCGTAGATCATTTGCCCATCGAAGCAGTATAAATGTATTAATTTATGGAAAAAGTTTAAGTGATAACAGAGAGTTTGTTATATTTTAATAATTATGTGTGTTCTTTATTAGCTCAGCCTACTTATCAAATAAATTCAGAAAGTAATAAAAATGAAAATGTATATATTAAGGGGTATTCAAGTTTTACATAAGCACATTTTTGGTATTATGGACCTCCTCCCTTCTTTGTAAACAAAAATAAGCACCCAAGCTCACCCCGCCACCCTCACCCCCTCTTTCACCCATCTTGGTTATGTTATATTTGTGACTTTTTAATAATTTTTTCACAGGAATAATCATTATTTCTTATGCAATTTATAAATTGCTGGTAGTTACTAAGGTAGAGGTGTAAATTAATAATAAATAATGCTGTAAACTTAATTTATATTTATTGTGCTAAACAAGTAGAACTAATATATATATTAATTTACACTTGATTGAAATTTAAAAAAACTCTAAACCACTTTTAAAGTGTCACCAAGGTTCTTTAATCCATGTTTCAGACATTTTAAATCATTATGTACCTATTTGGGGTGTCTAGGTCACTGCATCATTCTTGCCTGTCTCTCTGCTTTATGCAAGCATTGTTCTGACACCCTTGTCACAAAAATAAGCAAAGATCAAGCCTCCCTACCTCTTTAGGTGTTTACACAATAGTGATAATACTTGAATGTCCCCTTAAGGGTGTAAAGTAGGGTTATCTATAAAATGTTAAAAATAAAAAGTATAATTTCATTAAGTCAATGATTTCCAAGTAGAATGCATTTAGGTCTACCAATGAGGTGGTGCAAGATAAGGTGGTAACAATGGGTTTTTTCTAAACCCTTTCCCACAAATGCAAATACATTTTCTTTAAATTCTACTATTATGTGCGTGGATAGCCCAGAGTAATAGTAAGATGGAATGGAGGTAAATAAATCCAATTTATTCAAACAATTAATAAAGTTTGGAAAGTGAGTCTGAAATCTTTGGGTTTTTTTAGATTGTACAACTTTATAAAAATGTACAATCAGAAATCAAAAACCATTAGCCTGTATTTCATGGGCTTTTTTTACCATAAAGGATTTTAATCCTCCCCTCATCAAGTAACTTGGATACAATATTATCAAGTATCTCTCATAATGCAACATGATATTCACTCCAACAGTTGATTATGTCAGATGACAACCATTATAATAATTAAGGGTGTGCAAAGGTCTATTTATAAATTCGAAGCAAAGTTTGAAATTTGTGAAGCTAAGTCAAATATAAGGTTTTTGTCATTACACAAAACTACTTATAATTTTTAAACTACACATTGAGTACATCTAGGTATAGATAAAAAGGCAAAATACCCTATATTCTCTTTTGTGCTGACAAATCTTAAAATATCTCTGCTTATGTTTTAGATGTCATTTAATCACTAGTCGGTGTTAAGATACTATTTAATAGCATTTATAAAAATAATTACATGTTGAAATATGTCATATTTAGTGAGACGTTTCAAATCTGTTAGTGTTGTATCGAGATTTTCTACTGCTTTCAAAATGTTTCAAAGATGCAAAGGGATTTGCAAGTGTCGAAGTTGTAGCAAAAGAGATTAGACCTTCAACGTTGACATTTTGAAGCTTTGCATGCCTCTAATAATAACAATCACAATAATAATAATAATAATAATAATAATAATAATTTAAAAGATCCATCTTCTATCAATGCAATTGTACTGGGTATTTGGTGCAAATCCACATCACCAATGGGAGATTGTGAATTAACAAGTAGACACACTGTTATTTTTGTAAATAGACAAAGCTGACGAATGTTTGTCTATCTGAAATAGTCACCTTGCTCCATTACAGGACAGTTTGGGTTATATTGAGCGCGCAGATCTTCCAAAGGAGGTTGTGTTTTACTTCTCGGACATGAGGTTGGTGGCAGACTCTCTTAAAGTAGAAGAGGAGGTGGGTTTCACCGTCAAGGGGAGAAACGGCAGGGAGAAAGCCACCGGAATCACCAGAGTAGAACCAGGGACTGTCATCATCGAGGATGTGTGCGTGAAAAGCCTGCGTGGCAAGGTGGTGCAGCCCTTGGAACGAGCACCCCCAGGGACAACGATGGTATGGCATGGGATGGTTGTTAAAACTACTGGAACATTTTTATTGCTATATACATATGTACTAATTATGCTAATGTGTTAAGGATGAGGGAGGTACAATTTAGGGGAAATGTACTTGTATTTGTGTGGAGGAAGGATATATAGATATTTTTTAAGTAAACACCACCCTCAGTACACCTACACGAGATTCAAACTCTGATCTCCCTATAATCGGCAGTCCAGCCTACTGCGAGAGTGACACCTTGAGGCAGGGGTCTCCAAACTGGATGAGTAGGGGAGCTACTTTCAAAACATCAAATTGTTTCTTCAGCTATCCAGTATAAACATTTTATGTATTGTGTATTGGCTATCAATGTGACCTGTACAGAGGATTTGTTCAATTGGAGGGTGGGCTCTGTAGCTCAGATTTATAATTGTGTTTGAAATAGTGTAAAATAATGTCAAATAATCTTGCACCAAACTGATATATTTAATTTCTTAAACAAAATGATGACAAATATGTAAAAAAAAAACCTTGGTGTGTGGGCTACTGAGAAGAATGGCATCATTTTCTTAGAACACTTGATTAATGTTTGGTAAGTAATCTGCCATTCCCATTCAAATGCAGTTATAAAAAGGTTTATCTGCGAGCCTAATTCTATATTTAATTTTTACCGCCACCAGTTGAAAATGATGATTTAGTCAGGTAGAGCAGAGTAACGCCTTCCTTCAAAATGTAATATGAACCAAAACAATTGAGACCACACATTACCTGAACTTGAGGCAAACCTCTTCAGTGATTATCACTTTTGGAATTGCAAAATCTCTTTCTCGTGTGAGGTACCAGTAGCTCGCAATCAACCTTTTGGCGATTCCTGACGTAGAACATTCAACGATCAAAGCGAGTTAGTAATGACTAATTAAGGTAACTATTTTTTCCAACCGACACTACTCAAGATGACAAAACTGTTGTATGTAAAGAGAGATATCTTATTTCAAACTAGCTAAATGCAATCAAAATTCAGCGCACTCACACAGTTGTGGCCAAACAGACTAACGTGTTAGACTTGCATTGCATTGGATTACTGTTGACAAGAAATTTAAGTGATTTGGCACAAGCTATTTTATCATACTTTCTTCACTTCACACATATGCGGATAAATTACCTCCCTACAGAATACAGATTCTAAACTAACTTAAAACTATAACAGACACAACACACAGCTCCCCCAGACTGTTAATTTATCACTGTGGAAGGGGAACCCCACATTTCATCAATGGTAGATTTTATGGTCATTCCGTGAATTAAAACTCGGAGCTCTTAGCTCAGTAGGCAGACATGTTACTGACTGAGTTAAGTGTATCGTAAAAATGTGCTCGACAGTCACAAAAATTAATCAAAATAAAACAATCCAAGTTTTGAGCCTCTTTTATGGTTCCAGGAAACTTTTATCCCAGGTAAGATTCGCTATACATCATCAAATGAACGCCACACAGAGGTGATGTTCGGACCCAGAGGTCAGCAGAAATGTTACACCTTGTTTCCTGGGGACTCGGTAGAATTCAGCCTTGCCGTGGATCGTCGCAACCAACAGCAGGTACTTTCTGACTCACACGCACATACACACAGTAAAACCTCGCTAATCTGAATGTGTGTCCTGGTCTTATATAAATATATAATAAAGGACAAGAAATAATCTAAGAACATAACATTTTTGTTGATAAGATTTAATTATAAATGGATGCTATGATCAAAGGTTTTATATTCTTAAACATATATTATCTAAAAAATAAATTAATTCTTTTTAAGTAGTTCAACAGTCACATAAATTAGCTCTTTGCTTTTATGTGTCTCATTTTATTTGTTACCAAGCAAGGCCGTAGCCAGCCAATAATTTCAGGGGGGTTTGGTGGACACACCCCCCAATGGCTGGAAGCAAAAAAGATTCTAAATGATAAACAGTACTAGACACTCTCTGGAGTGGGTTTTTTTCATAGTAAAATAACCCCCTAGCTGCTGAAGGCTTGGAAAATTTCTAAATATTAAAAACTTTTTGAAGCTCTGTGAAGTTTTTTTAATATTAAAATAACCCCCAAAATGCCGAAGACTCAGAAAATGTCTACATATTAAACACTTTTTGAAGTTCTGTGAAGTGCTTTTTTATGGTAAAATAACCTCCAAAATGCCAAAGGCTAGAATGTAAAAAAAAAAATTAAACACCTCTAGAAACTCTCTGGAGTGTTTTTTTATGGTAACACAGCCCCCTAATTTGTATTTGTATCTTAATTTTGATATTGTTTGAATCATAAATAAAGCCATATATATTTTGTTCATAAAATTTCGCTGGGGGTTTGAACCTCAAACCCCCAACCCTGCCCCCCCGGCTACGGCCTTGTTACCAAGTTTGCTAAATTATTATTCTGGTAAATTTACAAGTGAATGTGGATAAAATTTAAGTCCATCCATGTTTGGTCTTGTCTATTATACAAAGCACAATAATACATAACTTTAGATTTCAAACATAGTCAACTATGTGAAATACAAACATACATATGTATGTATGCATGCACAAACACACATTTATGTATGCAAATGTGCACGCACCCGCACACACACACACACACACACATTCATTAGGGTATGTGTATCAAGCTCGTTTGATAAAAAAGGGCCACATTGGAAATTAAAAATACCGAGAGTGTTCACATTTCACCAAAATTCTATATTGTATATCCTCTTTCATACCCTACCCCCCCTTTTTTTTTAAGATCTACCTCTGTTCTTTCCCATAAATATGAAACCTTTTATTTGCATTGAGGATTTGAGTGGTACAATCTTTAAATCTTGTGAAGAAAGCATAGGCTTGTACAATTAAATGTACATGACTAGCAAAGTTTGAGAGAAAGATATGATCTTTAGGTTACAGATATAGCCCCATTAAATATAATATTAAAAAAAACGACAACTAGCATGGGAATTCGACCGGGAACCCTTGGCTTAACCTGCCAGTACCCTACCACTAAGATATCCAGGATTTGTCCCATGTTTGCTGACATTAGTCACTCATAGCTTAAGGCAGAGTCTGTGATGGACGTGTGGATATTTGGTGCTGCTATAGCCATAACCTAAAGGTCATTTTAATCTCCCAAGTTGTGCTAGTCAAGCGTATTCATTCTCCATGTTATTTGCTTTAATGTACATTGATATTTGTACAAACGGCAGTATGAAGCCACTCCCAAGTTGCCAGTGATTGTGATATCAATGATAGCTCAATAGGTAGCCGATTTCCACTAGTCCATCACAGACTCTGCCTTAAACTACCAGTGAAGAATGGGCTAGATAACTGGGCAAATCTTGGATAGCTTGGTGGTAGAGCATTGGTACTTTAAGCCAAGGGTCCTGGGTTCAATTCCTGTACCTAAGTGTCATTTTTCATAATTTATTAATTTGAATCTTGTGCTGAGATCACTTTCATAATAGATAACAAATGCGTTACTGTGAGCCACGATCTCTCGGGTGTTTTTTTCCCTTTTTATAAGAGAACACCACTCTTCACATACTCATGTGCTTCGCAATATTGCTCATTTTCTGTGGTGAATAGAAAGTGAAAATTCGGTAAACCAACCTCACCTGCTGTATTTCCGCAAATATTGCCCAATTTTCAATTGTCATAATCCCAAATAGTGTATTTCTACAACGTTTATAAAAAGAATAACAAGACCACACTCTATGATGGTTCATCGCAAGTTACATCACATTATGGGCTGGGTCACTCGTGACCCACAAGTTTGACAAGCCTGCACAATAACGTTGGGTTGAAAAGAGATTGTATACAGCATTTGAGGAGGTAGAAAGCTTAAGTATTTTCCGTACAGCACCAACAACACAATATTCTCGATGATCCCCACAGAGGGCGGTGAACATCTCCCTGTGTCTGGAAAGTCTCATAACATCTCACGAGCCAAGGGAGAAGGGTATCGTGACTCTCTTAAAAGGGATGTACGGGTTTATCCGATGCAAAGACAGAGCTCACAATGTGTACTTCAGTCTGGATGAGATCTTAGAACCAAAGAGAGAAGTATATATCAATGACGAGGTAAGTTTATAAAGTATTCAATATCTAAATATACAAGGAGTATTTAAGGTTAGAATGTAGGGAACACAAGTTAAGGTCAGTGTTTTTGCAGTTTCTATATATCAAAATAAATCAAATATTAGTCCAGTAGAAACAAAGAGATTAATTTGCTTCACATGGTGATGTCAACAATTATTGAATATTGCAACAATCATTTAATTTCTTCAGGGTATTTAATGTACACTTTCTAAGCCTACTGATTATATCAGCATACAACTTATAAACTAACTTTAATCTAGAACAGAAACAAAATCTAGCCTCCTGTCTTTAATCTATCACTGTGTTTCACCAATGATGTGTTTTTCAGCCATGTCAGGAATCAAATCTTGGACCCTTAACTCAGTAGAGACACACACTACCGACTGAGCCAATGTTTCAGACTGTAACGGAGTCAATTTGGCAACTTCTATTCTTAATTATAATTTTAAATACTTTGATAATACATCCTAATTTCCTTAATCTTATAGTCAAACTTGTGAGCCACACACAATATCATACTTTCTTTAATCCATAACTTGCACACACACACCTTGTTATCACAATGAATCCCTTTGTGTATGTCTTATATCTCTCAGATCATAGCTGGGGAGAAATCATTTCTACTTTGTAAGCAATATGGCCAAGGGAGGAGTTATTTTTTCATGAACTTAACTCTGATTGGTTGTATTTAGGAATAAACACTCTCTATACACCTGACCAGGATTCAAACCTCAATCTCTTTGTCATCAACATCCCGGCCTAACACAAAAGTGATGTAGTTTTTAATACTAAACCATCATTTTCTTTACAGGTGGAGTACACACCAATGGAATCAAACTCTGAATATCGGCACAATGCGCTGCGCGTTCGCCATTTAAATCCAGACAAGCAGTTGAGTACGCATTACGGCTACATTGCTGCCTTCCAGGATGAATATGGCTACATAGAGACGAGTGGACTTCAACAAGAGGTGCACAATGTTTGTTATTCATCCCTTTGAAAATATTTAGTGGAATATTTATTTAAGAGATTTTAAAACACTTTGTTTAAAATACACATTACATTTCAACCAATATTCCTTAAAACACCAACCATATTTGCAACACAACTTCCCTTCTATCAATATCAGCAAGTTCTAAGGAACTATAATTCTTCAACTTGTTTGCAGGTGAATTTGATGAATTATAGTAGTTCTCATCTGGCTAATGTGTTGAAACACCTGAAAACAAGTTGAAAAAGTATAGTTCTTCCTACCTGGCTGATGTGGTATTTGTTTACAGGTGTTTTACTACATCAGCCAGATGAGAGGAACAACCATTCATAAACCTTTTCCCCTGATTATTTTTTACCACATAAACCAGATAGAAGAACTTTAATTCGTTAATTTGTTTGCAGGTGTTTCACGCCAGATGAGAGGAACTATAATTCATCAACTCTTCAAGTTTTTTTTATCACATCAGCCAGATGAGAGGAACTATATTTCATCAACTTTTCTTCTAGGTTTTTTTTACTACATCCGCCAGATGAGAGGAACAACCATTCATAAACTTTTTCCCCTGATTTTTTTTTACTACATAAACTAGATAGAGGAACTTTAATTCGTTAATTTGTTTGCAGGTGTTTTATGACATCAGCCAGATGAGAGGAACTATAATTCATCAACTCTTCAAGTTTTTTTTTATCACATCAGCCAGATGAGAGGAACTATATTTCATCAACTTTTCCCCTGTTTTTTTTTTACCAGATCAACAAGATGGAGGAACTTTAATTCATCAATTTGTTTCCAGGTGTTTTACCATATCAGCCAGTTCAGGGGGACTGTAATTCATCCGGAAATCGGCTCTGAAGTAGAGTACAAAGTTTATAGCAGGTTGGCATCAAAACCAATGATTAATGCAGAAAGTGTACGCCTGGTACCACAAGGTTCCATCAAGCAGCCTGCTGTTAAAGATCAGGTGTTCCAAGGAGTTGTCATTCGACCAATCAAACATCTGGCCTCTAAGCAGGTGGGGTTAACATAATAGCGATTTAGATACCCCTTTAACAGAGTCTTTCATAAAAACACTGCTAAAGGGCACAACTTGAGAGAACTAAGAATATTTTTTTTATGAACTCTGGTAACTTTTCTAATAATAATTTGCACAAGTTAACCTCACTGGTCTTGGGGTAGAGTGCTCGCCTCAGGACCCGATGCAAACCTGCGTCGCCAGATTTTTCTTGAGCAATAAGAATCCCTATCACAACTTCCTTCAGAGGGGAAGTAAAGCTGTAGATCCCATGTCAATTGAAGCATGTAAAAGAACCACGGAAAGTATGTGAAAATACCTTTCCCAGCAAAATTTGTAGGCCCTTTAGCTTTTCAGTCAAATCAGAAAGTCCATGTTAAATACATCAAATAAATAAATAATGTGCACATGATCCGTCTTAGTGCTAAAATGGTCTAAGATAGGGTGGTCCAACGTTTTTCATTCCAAGGGCCAAATATATTTTGTATTTTTGATTGGTAGAAGCTTTTAAATTTACTGCCAAAAATTGTTTATTAATCTCTAAAAATATATGATAAAATATTTACACACATACACTTCCACAAAACAACTTAAAATTATAAATATATATTTATACATACTTTTATTAATCGAATGCATAATAAAATTCAACATGACAGTTTTATATAAATATTTTTATTTGAATCATTAAAAACTATTGCATACCTACCACCGCGGGTTTCCGTTTAATTTTCCTTTAGGATGCTTTGAGGGCCACATTTCCAGTTGGACCAAAATGGTCTAAGTTGTCACACTCACAATAGATTGGGACTACCGATGAAGGTGATATCGAGTTTCAAATCTTGGTCAGGTGTACTGATGGTGGTTTTTCCTAAATGGTTTTACACTCTAGATACACTTCCTCTAAATTCAATCTTTCTCATCCTTAACACATTAGCATATTAGTATGTATTCATATACTCTAAACAAATAATAATACAAGGTGACAAAAAAAACCACCACAACATTCTGGGTATGTTTATCCAGCTATATTTTTGAGATACATAATTATGCGTCATAATATCTTTACGTGTGGGTTTGTTGGGAGAAACACAAAAGCAAGGTGAACGGGTGGTTAAAATGAGACATTTAAGAAATATATGTGGAAAAACTCGTATGGACAGAGTCAGTAATGAATGGGCGCTGAAGGAGTGGAATACAATAGGTCAATGTGAAAGAAGAGTCTTACATTGGTTTGGGTGTGTTTAGAGGAAGAGTGTGGATCGAGTGATGAAGTAAATATATGATTGTAGTGTGTGGAAGCCATTTAAGATGTGACTAACTGTTGTAGATGAACGTGTGAAAAACAGAAACATTAAGAGTTTTAAGAATAAAAGAGAATGTGTGACTTAGTGTGTGGATGTTGTTGAAGTGAAAGGAGTAGGCCTATGCAAGAATAGTGAAGTGTGGAGAAAGTGAGGTGTTGTTTTTTATAGCTTTATGGCCTATGTCGCATGAAAGTAGCACCACTTCTTTCTGAACAGTTTGTGAGTCATATAACTTAGTAAAGTGTTTGCCAAAATGATGCCAGTCGTGTACCCCTTTCGGGATCATGCCCTAGCCAATATACCGCTAACAGCTCTTCATAAATACAAGGAAACAAACACCTGATATCTTGTAAAGTACAAATAATTGTTCTAAATTTTAATAAAATTCCAGTGATAACTGTACAGAGCTATGACAAAGGTAACTAAAAACCTATAAGAGTTTGTGATTTTACATCAATATCTATGTTAAATTTGTTTATCAAATTTACTATTAAGGGTGTGGGCAAATCTTGGATATGTCTAAGTTTAAGGTCAAAAATCCTTTGCTTTGACTCCCACATTAACTTTGTAGCATCTTTAAAACACTATGAAGGAAGAAGAAAACTTAGCTATATTATGAATAGATTTGAAGTAACGCAATAAATGACATATTTCACTATTATAATTATCATCAACCGTTTCCAGCCTCCACCTTCCTTTATCCTCTCACTTGCACACTTTCTGTTATCTGTTCCTCCCATCTCTTTCTTGGTCATCTTTGAGGTCTTTTTTCATACATACTTCATCTTCATCATTCTCTTTGATATTCTCTCCTTCTTCATACTCATTTCATTACATGACCATACCAACTCAGTCTTGCTTTCTCTACTATCTGATGTACTCCAACATCCTCACAAACTTCAT
This sequence comes from Timema poppense, assembly GCA_902141375.1. Lineage (NCBI taxonomy): Eukaryota > Metazoa > Arthropoda > Insecta > Phasmatodea > Timematidae > Timema > Timema poppense. Next base: position 28,227 of record CABFOV010003569.1, read on the forward strand.
TCCCATACCTTCTACTTTCCTAGACTCTTTTCAATTTTTTTTTGCTGCATATGTGACTATGGGTGCAAAGTACGCACTATTCAGCCCTTCCTTACACTTCAAGGGCAATTCTCTTCTTCATAGTAGGTCTCTTAAATACCTATAAATCTCCCCCTGTTGCCCTCTTATTAGATCTTCTTTACTTTCACCCATCATTTCAATCATACTTCCAAGATACTTTACTTTCTGTAGCTTTCTCAGTTCTATTTCATCCAACTTTATAACTTACATATAATAATTAAAATAGAAATTATTTTAACACCAACTAGTTATCAATATATTTCAATAAGGAAAACCTTTTCACTTTATGAGGTTTCCATTTTCTCCCTTTTTTTTGTGTTTTTTTTGTTTCCTTATTTAGGAAGTTGGGTTACGCGTTTTACATTCCTCCCTTATGAGTTCCGATAGAATGACACCTAGGTTGGGGGATTGGGCGGTGACCTCTTTGTCCATTGGCAGCAATGTAAAGTGTGAACTGTGTTCTTTTTTTCAATATAAAAACCATATTGTGTTCATCCCTTTTATATGTTTCTATCCACCTTGCTTGTACCTTCTTCTAAATATAATGCAACTAGTTATTAAATGACATTTATAACATATGTATAGATATATTCAAATATGTCACCATAAAACTATATAATGAGTTTTGTTTTTTAATTCTATAAATTTTCTTTTTACTAAGATACAATAAATGGATTGTTTAAAAATGTGAAGCAGTGTTATGTGATAGCAGCAAACACATTAACTTGAACTTTACTTTGAATGTTTGAAGCTTTGCTTTGACTTTGCATTTTAAAAATAACCTTTGTACAATCTTAATACAAAAAAAATATATACATGCTTAATAAAACTCAAGTGATTTGTCACATATGCCTGGGGGGCACACGTACCACAGTTCGGGAAACAACCGTAACTGTAAATATTGTTCACTAGGAGAAATATTCTGGTCTAATTGAGGAGATTGGAGAGCAGTCTGCGCAGTACGAGTTTGGTATAGCAAGTCTTGAGAACCGCAAGGAAGTTTTGCTGCCTGGGATGAAGGTCATTTTCCAGGTATACAAGAAATGTTTTTCAACAATAGTGAGGTCAGTCTTGGTGGTCTTGGTGTAAAGTGCTGGCCTCAGGACTCGGTGTTTGTGGGTTCAAACCCAGCCACGGTTGACACATTTTTTCTTGGGCAATAAGAATCTGTAGTACAACTTCCTTTGGTGGGAAAGTGATGATGTCAGTCCCATGTCAATTGTGGCATGTAAAAGAACCCTGGAAGGTATGTGAAAATACCTTACTTGTTCTATGGAATTAGGAATTCTAAAGTTCATTGTTGCACTTACAAAAGAATGCCGCCTATCCCTATCTTGGAGGATAAACCGTATTGGCTGTCCGCGACTACTTATTCAATATATTCGTGGCTACCCTTCATATCTGAAGGTTGTAACCTCTATCAGCAACCTGAGGATGCGCTGTGAATGATAAGGACCCATAAAACCATATGAAAATATCTTTCCCAGCAAAATTGGTAGGTCCTTTCGCTCTAGCTCATAGAAATTCTCATAAGCTGATATAATCAGTCGGTTCAGAAAGTGCACTTTAAATACCTCAAATAAAAAATAAACAAAAAACACTATTGAGCCAGTAGTCAAATTGTCTAAGGCGTCCTTGCGGGGAATTTGGGTTGGATTAGCACACTTGGAAGATATTCATTCAAATTGTATCAATTTACTCTTCCTGACAAATTTTTTTAAAATCCTACATGTTGCTAGTTGACCAGTATATCATAGCAACATTTTTTTAATATTATTTGAGCATATATTTGGGCGTTTTTAACATTTCTAAATGTGTTATCCTCAAATTTATTAATTTTTACAGCTAGGGATATTTTGTTGGAGCATTCAGATACAAAATACTAACTCAATCTAACCATTCAACACTTATTTTTATTTAGACTGTAGGCTTCGTTAGGACATCAAAAATAGGTTTTAACTAGTGGCTAGCATATTTTGCTGACAATTGTGGATCTACCATTTATTTACTCTCTAAGGTAGCGGTAGCAAGCTTACCTTGCGCTATTCCACTATGGTATAGCTTACAAGATACAAGATAGAAACATAATGTAATCAGTCGAGATAAGACTGATACATTTAAAAATAGATGGAATGTACAGTTCAATTTTCATAGTACAACTAGAAAAGTTACTAGATATACTTTCACGTATTAATACATCAAGTCATGTGTTCTACAGCTGTCACTTTTGATAGATATTATCAATACTTATGAAATAATAATAATAATAATAAAATATTCTTTGGCTGAAAAAAAATAGTCTGGTCCCACTATGAAAATTGNTAGTTTGGTCCCACTATGAAAATTGAACTATAGCTTCTTCCTGAGTGTTTCTTGACTTGCAGGTTGACAAAAAATGTCGGGCAGCTCTCGTGAAACCATCAACCCCTCGATTTAACGGTACGGTGGAGAGTATCGGAGATTCCTCGGGAATCATTGTCTGTTCCCTTACTGTGCTGTGGAGAAGGCTATATTTCCACTGCTATGATGTGAAGGATAGTGTTTCATTGGCTTCCGGGGACAAAGTTGAGTTCCGCCTCAAATGGAACTATAGCACAAGGAAGCCCAACGCGTGTGCCATAGTCAAGTGTCAAGCAAATTGTGACAATGGTAAAGTAGAATATTTACAGAAGTTAAAGTAATTAAAGTTCACTACTACATCAAACATGTTTGTTTCACATGATTCCTCTTTCATTCTCTTCATAATTCCCTTCTTCAATATTCTCTCTTCTTCACTTAATAATAAATTACTAATACCGGCTTCAGTGGTCAAAAAGTCTAAGGTGGGGATGAACAAACTTCGTCCCATGTGGCCAAATACGACCCGCCGATGTATTCAATCTGGCAAGCGAGATAAATAATTTAAATGTGTTGCTTTGAGAAGCAGTTTTAAACACAGCAAAGCTGTATTTTTATAAGACCATGACAAAATCAACATTTGTAAAAGAGATAAATTATGTAGAAAAATATATATATTTTTTGCATCCTCATTTTCATTCAAACAATAATTGTTTTCAACCATTAAACTTATGAAAGTGATCTGATGAATATTTGTCTTATCTCTTGAGTATCACCTCCTCACGGTTTAACCCAGATTATAAAACAATGCTGGAATCTCATGTACAGTTCACTCATCTCACACCCCATCATATAAATCTTCTGAATGAATTTAAAAACATACCAAACAACTAAGGTATTTATGATTGCTTTACATTCTCAATGTCAGCCTATTATATGTGTTTATCATTTTTTTTAAATGAAGTAATAAGATATTTTCGGCTGCCAATTTTTTAATTTATTTTTAATTTGGCCCTCCTGTAAGTAAGTTTTCACATCCCTGGTCTAAGGCGCCACTCTCTTAATAAACAGGACTACCAATGACGGGGAGATTGAGATTCAAGTCACAATCATCAATCATGTGTACTGAGGGTGGTTTTTACTATATGGTTTTCCTCTTTCTCCCTCCATACAAATGCAGGTACACTTCCTATTTATTTAACCTTCCTAACACATTAGCATAATTAGTACATACACAAACAACATGAACGAGTAGTAAGACTTAGTGCTTAAAAAAACTAAAAGTAATGTTAGGAACATGAAAAAGTCATCATATTTACAGATTTTATAACAAAAAATACTTTTTTTTTTGTCAAAATAAATCAAATATTTCTTCTGTAGATGTGTTTAATTTAAATTTTGAGCACATGGTAATATTAACAATTCTTGAATACCTGCCATGAGCATTCAACCACAATCTTTAGAGAAAAAGTTCTGGTCAAATTCTGTGTTGCTTACAACAAATATTCAAATCTGTTGAGATAAATGTGTAGAAAATTAAATTAAACGTGTCTACTGAGAAGCATTTTATTTATTTTAACCAAAACTATTTTTATGTCATAAAAACTGCAAAAATACGGATCTTAACTTTGCGTTCTCTTTCATTCCTATCTTAATGAAACATTGATTTGATTCATAATTTTATACTCAGCTTGTTGTTATCTTGTTTGGTTTTTTCTAGACTTAGACCTGCCTAAAAATACACGTTTTATAAACAATGAAACAAAAAAAGGACCTTCCAGAGATGATACGTGTAGTGATGAGAATGTGACCAAAAGTTTGGAAGATGGAAATTGTTTGATTAGCAGTGCATCGAATATGAGATCTTCACAGGAAGTAAAACAGTTGATTGATGAAATCTGTAAAGAATATTTATTAACTAGCAATAAAACAAACTACAGATCTGAAAATTTTCCTAGCACAGCTAATATGGCATCTATGAATTTTAATAGATTAGCTCTAGTTCCTGTGAAAGAACAGGTAAAAAGACTCCAAATCACCGACTTCAAGAATCAACACGAAATGAAGAGTGACTATAAAAATAATGAAAATAACTCAACAAACATACATTTGGTCAGTATCAGAAGCAGTTCAGAGTGTTCTCATGACACCAAGGATAAAAAGAACAGCTCCCGGGCTCCAAACAACGACAAGTGTCAGTCCTTTGACCATGTTGGTTGCAGGAATATGGCCAACCCTCAAAGCGACCATTGCAGTGCAAGTGAAAATAACAGAAGCAAAACAAATAATCATGTGGTTGTGAAACATTTTGGTGGTGGCACAGGTTTCAACAAGGGGGGATTTATAAGTTGTATGCTGGGCACAAGGTCCTCGTCAGAAGAATTTTCTCTGAAAATGGGTCTGTTGCGCCAGCCTCGTGGACCAGATGGTACCAAAGGGTTCCGTAAGGGGTGGCGTCAACCCCGGGTTCCAGGGATGATGCCCTTGCGAGATATCAGGCAACTGGTGAACAACCCCAATTGACCGAAACAAACTTTAAGACTGGTTAATTAAAGTTAGAGCAATTAACTGTAACAAGCATAATTTGTATGACATTTTAAATAGGTTGTGTATATAGTTATATAATGATTTGGTGTTATTATGTATCAATAAGATTTTAAAATATAGTAAATAAGTTCATATAAACAAAATTGCATCTTTGTGTTTTTTAATCTCTCAATTAAGTATAGAGTAGAACATAGGCTATTAGATAATTCTATACCAGGGGTTGGCAACCTTTTTGGACCTCTTATCGACTTATAAACTTACTAAAAATCATGCAATCACCCATCGTTTTCAGACTTATTTTTTTTCTCTACTTTATTCTAGGGGTGGGATCTTCAAACTCATAAGGTTATTTGAGATTCAAGGTTTCAAGAAAATTTCTGTTCCAAGATTAAATTCCTTAAAATATACATTTTTTTTCAATATTTCAAGTTAAATTTGTTTTAGAGCCCTAATACCGGTAATTAGTGGTTCAGAACCATGTATAATTATAGGATGAACTTAACAACCAAGTCCCAGACCAGTAATTTAACACTCAACTTTTTATTTTTTAGAATCGAGTCTTACTGATGCATACCCCATTTTGCAATGATTCACTTTTTTGCTAAGAGAGTATGGGCAAGGAGGGTTAAGAAAGATAAAATGTACTTCCACTAGTGTGGATATATGATGGAAAAACCAACCATTGGGGTGCACTTAGCCTCGACCCCCCTTCAACATGTGTCTTAGACTGCTCTGGCATTGGATGGTGACTTATTTCCCAAAATAGAGTGAAAGCTTCCTTAACAGACATCTCTGAGTAGCGGATTATTTTTATAACGGTTAATTTAAATTTCCTCTGCTAAATAACGTTGGTTCTTATGGTGAAACAATTTTCTAATAACGATATTTCTCAGCAAGTCGCAGACACTGCTAGACACACATATTTATGCATGAAAATCTACAAACAGACGATAAAAGTTGAAAAGACCGATCCATCCATTTATAGTACTTTACTGTATGAATGTCAGGAATGACCCACTTTGGTGGCCGCATGATCTAAGGCGCTATGTTCACAATAGACTATACTGCTGATGATGGGGAGACCATGGTTTGATTCTAGTCGGGTGTACTAAAGGGTGGTTTTCCTCTCTCTCTCTCTCTCTCCAGGTAAATGTGGGTACACTTTCTCTAAATTCAATCTTTCCTGTCCCTATCTCATTAGCATAATTAGTTCATAAGTGTGTAACCTGAATGGGTAGTAAGATGTGTGTGTATATATATGTCATGCCATTGTATCCCATTAAGTCTGAGCAGTCTTACTTTTCCCCCACTAGTGAAAGTTTCTAAAATAGCCTACGTAGTAGATGACTATAGTACCTATCCCAAGATCATACCTCCTTCCCCTTCCAAGATATTAGCGAGGATTGTTTCATCAGTTTAGTCTGTGCTTGTGCACACCTATAGGCCTACTGTTCACATTTCATTTTATTTATGTATGGTTTTAGTATAATGCAATCGGTACAGTTAGCTATATACACTATTTATTCATTTGCCATAATTATCTTGCATATAATACTACAAAGTGCAGTAATTAGATTGTTATGGTTAATATCCACAGTATATTGGTTCATAGAGATTAAACTGTGATCAAGCCCTATGAAATTTAAAAAAAACTTAATAAAGGAAATTGTTTTGATCGTGGAAGTGGTCTGGTATTAAAGATTTCACTGTATTCCATTGCATAGTTTGTTTTTACCTTAAAGTAAAAAAATTAACTACAATTCTTTTGATATTCATATTGATATTGATGTTCAGATTGTTACAGTGGTGCAGTGATTAAGTAGATGGTGATAGGTGTGTCTGCTTCATACAAAAACATCTTGGTAGGTTCAAACTCTTCTTCTTTGACTTGCAATCCTCGTGAATCTGGAAAAAAATTATCTGTGTTGGAAATGCACTAAGTTATATTGTTAATATTATTATTATCACCGCGTCTTACTACCCGTTCAGGTTATACGCACTTACACTAATGTGTAATGGTAGGGTGATTGTGAGATTAAATGGAGGACCTACAGCTTAACGTGGAATCCGAACCACGGTGGAGGGCTGGCATTCCCCACATTGACAATTTGTGATTAATACACGTCTTGTCAGAGGTGAAGGAAGAGTTTGGTAATCAGATAAATCTGTGCTGGGACTGAACCTAAGTTATAAACTAAGTACATGTAAATATTAAAACTTATACAAAGTAAGAANGACTTGCAATCCTCGTGAATCTGGAAAAAAATTATCTGTGTTGGAATTGCACTAAGTTATATTGTTATTATTATCACCGCGTCTTACTACCCGTTCGGGTTATACGCACTTACGCTAATGTGTAATGGTAGGGTTATTGTGAGATGAAATGGAGGACCTACAGTTTAACGTGGAATCCGAACCACGGTGGAGGCCTGGCATTCCCCACATTCACAAGATGTCTTGTCAGAGGTGAAGGAAGGGTTTGGTAATCAGATAAATATATGCCGGGACCGAGGATTGAACCTTGGCCGCCAGCACAGAAGTCTGACACCTTACCCCTAGACCACCAGGTAACCGATATTAAGATCATCTAGACTTGTTTGCTAGGGGGTGATGAGGTTATGGCTCGAATCCCAACCAGCTGTACTAAGGTTTTTTTCTTCTTTTATATATTTTTCCACTCTCCCGTGATACAATTGCATGCTCAGTTCTACAATATTGTAGCTACTTCATTAGCTTGCATAACTAAATGTAAAGAAGATCTTCAAACAGTAATAAAAATTTAGAAAGATGTGAGGAAAGTATAACTTTGCTCACCTAGGAGACTCAAAAACTGTTCCAATGTATCTTTGTTGCGTACAGTGCATGCTAACACAACAGTACAGCCGTGCTTTCCTTGAAAGATAAAATGGCAGAAAGCATTGCACAAAGGATCAAAGATACTCGCATCATAAACAACATCTGAAAAATTAAAGTTTTATGTTTTATTTTAAATTGTAGCTAGTAATATTTGATAAAATGTTGAATAGATAACTAAAAATATTTAAACCTGACTGCTAGGCAGAACCTGAAATATGGGAGAGTAGTTTGTTTCAGATTTAATAAATTGATCATAGATCCATTATATTAAATTTTACCCGCTTTACTATGAAACAAATTTCAGCAATTGTAAAGAGAATCCTAAAGTTACATTTAAGTCTTAAATTGCTGACCTAAAAGAAACCGAAAGGTTGTCGAATTAACCAAAATTTCAGAAAAATGTGGACACATACATAGCTGCCTACTATCCTGAATTCTCCGTAGTGTGTACAAAAATATAAGTTAACTTATCAGATTTTTACAAAATAATTAAATATTCAAACTATTTTTTTAGAAGATTATTTATAAAACTAAAACCCTGAGTTAATAATTACTTTGGCTACAAAAGTGGGTGTCAAGTTATTCCCAAATATTTTGTTAGTTAGGTAAGCTACTAATATTATATAGCACGCCATTGCAAACAACTGGTTAACAGTTAATTCTCACCTGATGCCAACACAAAATCAGGACTTAAATTTACCCCAACAATGTTGTGAGGTATATCTTCCCACGGCAAGTACAACACTTGCAGAAGTGTTCCATTGAAATTAGTTCTATACTTCACTCTTTCATCGACAATATCATCCAAGTTCTGGTTTCCTGTGGGTCCTTCACCAGAACTCGCATAGCAATTCAACCACATAGGAGATTTTAATTTATAAATGTCTTGAGAAACATCACTCTTAGTTCTATCAGAATGATACCGGTATGTAACACAAGTTTCGTTGTTTGACAAACTTGGACAAAAAATACTACTTGAAGGCTCTTTATCAAAACTGCTTTCATAAATATAATTTTCTAAATTTATTATGTTTGCAGCACACAGTAGTTCATTATCACTCCTATTACATTTGTTTGTTTTACAATGTTCACTCATATTTTTGGTCACCTCCATTTGTTTAATTTGGTTACACGGACATTCCGCTATTTTGCAGTACTCTTGACTTGTTTGAGTGTGGCAGTCTTCAGCTTCGCTTAGTTTTGTCTTGGCAGGATGCTTCGTGTTAAGTGCCACATTGTGGCACAGAAGTTGGAGTACAGCCGGGTGACAGTCGGAGAAATGGAAGGATCGTGGCCGACAGCATAGGCTGACAGTGAGGCCTGTGAGACCAGCACCAGAACCGAGTTCTAGGATTTCTTTGTGTGCTAACATGAGGCGATGAGTCACGCACCACTCGGCAAGAGCCTGGGCAGCCTGGTACAAACATGGAGTAGAACATTTGTACTACACACTAGCGAAAAACAGTTCTTCAGATTTAGAGTTACAATATAAGTATAATATTATGGTCGATAATTGTTTCCTTCAATATAATAAGCACAACATTATAAAAAGTTTTTTTAATTATTTTTCTTTTAGTGAGCGTGTCTCACTACTTGTTTGGGTTGCACACATATGTACTAATTACGCTAATGTGTTAGGGATGAGGAAGATTGAATTTAGAGGATATGTACACACATTTGTGGATAAACCCATTTAGGAAAAACTACCATTAGTAAATGCATCTGGTATTCAAATCCTGATCCCTCCATCATCGGAAATCCACACTTTTGCAAGAACGACGCCTTACATAGTGCGGACACTTGAGTGGATTGTAATATAGTTTAGGTAAAAGCTGAAAAAATATTTTCTTAATTAAATCAGATTATATTACAGGTATGATTTCTAATACTATATTTTATCTATAGTTGTTTTACCTGCCAGGAACACAATCCAGTTGTCCCTTGAGACACAAGACTGCAGCTCTCCTTCAGTGTAATTAGGTCTGCCTCATAATTACTTAGCAGATAATGTTTGTAATGAGTGCCATCCTCTTCAGGTCGACAACTCAATAGAGAACAATATGCAGAATAAAGATCATCACAAACTTCCACTCCAGCATTTTCTAACTAAATATGATCAACAAAACAATAGTTAAAGTAGGATTTTGGTTGGAAGACTCCTTTAGAAAATTCAAATATACTGTTTCATGGTCGACATTGATAAATTGTTGACATTTTCTAACTAAATATGATCAACAAAACAATAGTTAAAGTAGGATTTTAGTTGGAAGACTCCTTTAGAAAATTCAAATATACTGTTTCATGGTCGACATTGATAAATTATTATTATTATTGTTATTATTATTATTATTATTATTATTATTATCATCATCATTATCATCATTATTATTTATTGCATTGACAACTATTGCTATCAAAAGTGACATCTTTAAATCACATGAATTGATGTATGAATACATGAAAGTAGATCTAATACCGTTTCTATCTGTTAGATAAGGTTATTTCTATGCAAATCTGAGTGAACTACAATATTTTTTTGTATCAACATGCCTAAATACATTTTCAGGTTATATACATAAGATAATAACTATAATAGAGTGAGAAACCATTTAGGGAAAAAAAACCTCAGTAGACTCAACCAGGATTCAAACCCCAATTTACCAGTCATCAGTAGCCCAGTCTAACATGTGAGTGGCACCTTACACCATTTGGTCACTGAAGCCGGTTATTGCAATAATTATTATCATTTATTTTATTTACAACAACAAAGTGACATTGTTCTATGTTGATTAGATAGTCGATTTCAAATAAGCTAGAAATACAAATGATATAATATAAATAATCTAGAAATTTGAATAGTTGGGGTAGTTTTAAAAAGTGAGGTATAATAATGCTAAACATATAGTGTATTAAGTGTTTGTACAGCGAGAAAAGTGTGTTTAACTGAAGTGTTAGGGATATACGAGGGGTGTTTTTAATTAAGGACCGTTCTCAATAAAATAGGAACTATCATACTAAATATTTTTGGGTATTTCTTTTTAATCCGATTCTACATACCTTCAACTACTTTCAGCATAGTTTCAGTTGTTATTTAAACATGTGTTGTATCATGAGATAAGTTTTTGTAGAACCCTGTCATTGAAGTCTGCCGCCAGCAAAGAAAGCCATTTCTGAACCACCGTTTTCACTTTGTCGTCAGTGTAGAAATGCTTGCTGGTGAGGAACCTTTCCAGATGCATGAAAAGATGGTAATCACTAAGCGCAAGGTCAGGGCTGTAGGGGATGGGGGCTGATCAAATTGCTGCCAGCCAAAAGATTTAATGAAAGCTTGTGTTTGAGCAGCAGAATGGGGCCTCGCATTGTCATGAAGCAACAACACTCTGGCAGACAGCAGGCCGCAGCGTTTATTCTGGCTTGTGCCGTGAAATTATGTCAATGTCAATGTCAAAGATACACAGCTGTGTTTATTGTTGTCAGTGCACTTGCACAAAAGAACGAACGTGCGGAATTTTCAAAAGATCTGGGCAAGCATTCCCACACCAACGACGAAGTGAGAACAACGGTTCAGGAATGGCTTTCCCCGCCGGGTGGCAGACTTCTATGGCGAGGGTCTACAAAAACTTATCTCACAATATGACAAATGTTTAAATAACAACAGAAACTATGTTGAAAAGTAGCTGAAGGTATGTAGAAACAAATAAAAAAAATTACCCAAAAATATTTTAGTTCTTATTTTATTGCAAAACGGTCCTTATTTAAAAAAACACCTCTCATAAGTTATAGAGATAAAACTTTAAACATGAAATGTTGAAATAATATTGTGTGTTTCTTTTGTGAGAATCATTATATTCAAATAAAATAAATTTTTCTTCTCCAGCCATCTCCAGCCATCTCCAGCCATCTCCAGCCATCTCCAGCCGTCTCTTCCATCTATTAATTCTGACTATACAATTCTGAATTATTCAAATGGATATGTTATCATAATGTATAGGTTTAAATAAATGTACCCACATTTGTGTAGAGGCCACAATACACCGAGTAGGGCTATGAAACAAGAATGGATGAGCATGACATTTAGTGTGCTTGCCAACCTATGCAGGTTAAAATAAGCTAAATTTGAAGTGAAATCTTGTATTTAAAATGTTGTTAGACTACATATCATTAGTGACTGCCATAGATTTGTGAACTTGTGGAACATGAAGCTTTAATCAACATAACTGGTATGAAAAATATAATTATTTTTAAATAATGATCCTGTGTATCATACCCCTTTTCTAAATAATGTTGTAAATGGTATTATGAAATCAATTTAACGGTTTCCATATCTTGTACATATTTAAAACACAAAGCAAAATTGTTCATTCTTTTAATTAATAGTACAGATCATATATGTATCATTTGTTATGAAGAAGTCAACAAAGTAAAACAAAACATTAAAGAACATTTAGAAGGCATTGTCCATCTTCTTGCTGGTCAAGGCTCACCCACTAAATGCTCTAATGAGTGGATGAAATTACTCACGTACCAACAAATAACAATAACATAAAATATATTTTAAATAATTGGTGTACACTTAGAAGGTGGCTACAAAACTTTTACTATAGAATTCCTGAATTTTCCAAACTTAGCCTTTTTACAGATTTTCTTGGTGAATGCCAATTTTACCGTTTATTATAGGAATAAGTTATTTTTCCAGTATTAAATGTTCGAGGTATTATTTGTGTACCTATAAATGTGTTTTGAAACAAACACTAAACATCCATTTCATGATAAGACAGCAATATCTAGACGATGCATTTGATAACACTGAGAAACAAAATTTCTCACTTTTGTTTAAATGTGTAGGTGTAGACAGGCCCGCCAAGTGCTCAAACAAGGTCTGGTATCAAGGACAAAGTATGGTTCCCACTATCTTTGTAATATTTGACTTCAGTTGTAGCAAAACCTTTGTTTAGGGGACAGTTAACAAAGAAATAAAAAAATAATGGCATCTTGTAGGGCCTGGGTACCTTCCACCATGAAATGTTTAGAAAGTATTTATAGTAGCCTTCGTCCAAAAATTTTTGAAAATTAGTTCTAAAAGCAATATGAGTGGTCGTTCCAATTAAACCTTTTGAAATTTGAATGCACCTTGAAGCTATTTAGAGTGGTCTTGACCTAGAATTAGATGACTATTATAGAAGATATTGTAAAAGGTCTTCGCTTGGAAATTTTTTGAAAAGTGTCTTCCCCTGTAAAGGCTTTGAAAATTAAATGTATCTTGAAGTTATTTATAGTAGACCTCTTCCGGCAAATTTTTAAAAATTGGATGCTCTTAGAAGCTATTTGAAATCTTTCTTTCGAAAATTTGATACTTCTAAAGGTTATTTGGAGTTTGATAGAAAGCAGTCTTTCAACTTCATGTTCGAGAATATCATAGTGGAGTGATACAGCTAAAGGAGGGCAAGTTTCTTACCACTCCTCTCTAAGCCTGTTCCTACAAGCATTCTTGACTATGATTGGTTTGTACATTTATTTTTTGAATCTGTTGTCACTTTTACAAAAGAAAAACAATGTACCAAAATTAATATGCAACTTGACTGAACATTGAAATGTTATGCACATGATTAAGTATTTAAATTAAACTTCTTGATTAACTGCCTGACTCTCTTTGTGGACCAAATTTAATTCAAGTATAAACATAATAGATTTTGTGAAACTTTAAATCACTTCACAATTCAAAGGACAAGAATGGACCGAATCAATGATATATTTGTGACAAATACCAGAAAGTTCTTTCATAGGAATCTCCAGCTGGTGGGCTGGGCATGGTATGCAGTTATCTAAAGTAATGCCAGGCATTTTATTGATTACCATTCATATTTTATTTTGTATTATTTCATCTTCTACATTTTTTTAAACTTGTGAATCTGGGCCTCGAGTCCCAGGCCCTAGAAGTCCCGAGACTCCCCCCTTGTGGCTGGCCTGGGCGCAGAATTAGTCAAGTATTTAAATTCTATTATTTTCCCCTTACTTTTGAGCTAATTCTTTGAAATATTCCTGTTTTTTTGATTTAAGTTGAAATTCTTGGTAAAGGTGTTCATAGAAATATATTGTTTAGGAAAAATTGCAAATACCTACCTAATAATATTATATTATTATATAAGTTAAAAAAATAGTTTGCATAAATTTAGTAACAAAACACAGCCTTGTTAAGAAAATAATTCACTTACTTGTGTAATAATAGACTTGAGAAAGCTCACTTGGTATGATATTTTAATCGGATATTTTTTCACAGCAGGATGGTTTATTGTTAGGCTAAGAAGGTCATTTTGTAAGTTCTCACCATAAAATTCTTTTCCAAATTCATCCTGAAACAAAATAAGATAATATTCATTAACGCTCCTCCCCTACTTTTACTACATTTTCCTGGAAATAAAGAGTGTAAGGCAACTCACTTCTATGGTCAAATGGTCGAACACTCTAAATCATCACTCTCACAGTAGAGTGAGCTTTCGATGACTGGTAGAAAGGAGTTTGAATCCCAATGGGATGTATTGACGATAATTTTTCCTAATCGGTTGTTTCCTCTCCCTCAAGCTATTGTGGGTACAATTTCTCTTACCTTACTTATTCCTATTACATTACCATAGTTACAGTGTAGCCCCATGGCTTCTTTGGTGCTGACTGACAGCTCACAGCTGACGTCTGACAGCTGCTAAACACATATTTTTGCAGATCATATAGTTTGGCGTAGGGGTACATAATTTGGTCTGTTAACTTTTCAAAGCCGTCAGCTGTGAGCTGTCAGTCAGCACCAAAGAAGTCATGGGGCTACAGTAGTACATATGTATATAGCTAGAACTCTGTAGTAAGACGCGGTGCTAAAAAAATGCAAGGAAATACAAACTAACCTTAATTTCACAAATATTTAAATAAATAGCACAAAACTTGTAATTTGGACCATTTGACCATCAAAGTGGTTTTTCAGGCCACTATAACAAGTTCTTGGTCCCGTTTTTGTCTGCTCTTTCTCCTGTTTAGTATTGCTTCAAAAGTGATCTGCTTTATTTAGTCTACTTAGAGTTGCCTATTTTATGAGGGTTGTCTATAATGATTCTATGAGTTACTTTACCCCAACCATGTGGAAGGGGTTTTAGGCTGTCTCAAGGGTTTCACGTGCCCCAGTTGTATTCTGTATCAAATAAATAAACAACATCCCCTGCGCGATGGAAAAAATATTAATAATAATAATAATCATCATCATCAACTGTTTCCAACCTGTGGCTGGGTCAGTTTAATAAAATGCCTTCCTCTTTCTCTATCCTTCCAGCATTCTTCTCATATCACTAGAACACTTTCTGCTATCTACTCTTCCCATCTCTTTCTTAACCTCCCTTGTGGTATTTTTCCTACATACTTCATTTCAAACATTTTCTTTAGCATCCTCCCTTTTTCCATCCTCATTACATGCCCATATCATCTCAGTCTTGCTTCCTCTACTATCTCAAGTACTTCATGTAGCCCCACTCTTTCTCAGATAACTTCATTAGTATTCATGTTTCTCCCCGTGACAGCTAACATGCTCCTCACAATCTTCATTCCCATGGCCTCCACTTTCCTAATCTCTCTTACATTAATTAATGTCTATGTTTTCACAGCACACATGACAATGAGTATTACGTATGCTCTGTACAACACTTCCTTACACTTAGAGAGCATATGTCTTCTCCATAGCAGATCTCTTACACACCTATAGAACAACTCTCCCGGATGTCCTCTTCTCATTAAATCCTCTCTACTTCCACCTTTCTCCTCAATCACACTTCCAAAATATTTTACTTTATGTACTTTACTCAGCTCTACCCCATCCAACTTTATAGCTTTACTAGGCCTTACACTATTTCTTGTCATTAATAATGATGTGCCAGAATACCAGAAAAAATAAACCAAAGATTTAAAAAATGAGTGGCAACTGCTCCTATCCACCGCAATCAATGTGCGCAAAAATAATAACACTTCTTCCCTCCCTTATCTTTTAATATTTTTGCAAAATATTAATCAGGCTAGATAGCCTATCAAAGTGATTCACTGACAAAGCGACCGTGAATGTCCTAAAACCATAAAAGTGATTATGTTGTTAATCAATCTTTTTAAAAAAAATACATACATAATAAACACAAGTAGGCATGCTCAAACGGGTGCTTCAGTAGCCTTAGTTACAATCCAGCCAGGTCTTTAAGTGTCCACAACCTTGGAGATAAATCACTCAAAAGTATGTATAAAGCAATGTCTGTACCGCAAGTTGAGTGTGTTTTATTTTTATTTACTTAAGGTATTTAACATGCACTTTCTTAACCAAATGATTATATATCAACACATGAACATCTCTAATAGGGAGAGCGAAAGGGTCCACCAATTTTGCAGGGAAAGGTATTTTCACACACCATCCAGGGTTCTTTTACATGAAACAATAAACATGGCTTTACTTCCAATCCAAAGGGAGTTGTGCAATGGATTTTATCGCTCAAGAAAAATTTGTTGACCTCGGCTGGGTTTGAACCCAATAACATAGAGTCCTGAGGCGAGCGCTTTACACCTAGACTATTGAGGTCGACAAGTAGAGAATTTTAGTATAAAACTGGTAGTGTGTACAAGAAACCCTAGGTTGGATTAAGTTTCTTTTAGAGTTTGAAGATTTCTGTGAGATGTATTATCTTTATAGATTTATTTAGTGTAAACTCTCTTTCAATGAGCTTTATATATTGTTACAGAAACTATACACATTGAATATACTCATGATGTCTAAGACTTTTTTAGCACCATGCCTTGTTACCCATTCGAGTTGTACGATTATGTACTAATCACGCTAATGGTTTTAGGAATGAAGGTGAGTATATTCAGAGGAAGTTTACCAGCATTTATGTGGAGGGAGAGTGAAAAACCAGTTTGGAAAAACCTCCCTCAGTAGGCCTACACCAGACCAAGATTTGAGCCTCAATATCCCAGTCGAGAGTTTAGTCTACTGTGAGAGTAGCGGGTAATTTTGACAGTTAAAAATCATATAGGGGCTATTTTTTATATTGAAGAGTTAATGGACTTAATGAACTGATTGATTATATTATCAGCACATGACTTATAACCTACCTTAAATCTAGAACATGCACAACATCCAGCCACTCGGTTGTTAATTCATTACGGTGAAAGGAGAAACCCACTTTACACCTAAGATAAATTTTTCTGTACTGCCAGAAATTGAACCTTCGACCCTTAGCTTAGTAATCAATGATATACTATTAAATTACCTAATTAAAAGTATAACATATTTTTATTTATTTTGATCTCACATGATTATTATTATTATTATTATTATTATTATAAACGCGTTTTACTACCTGTGCAGGTACTAGATAAAATTTTCCCAAACTTTCCAATAGTATGAAGTAAAATCAATCTTCTTTAATACAAATAAGACTTGAAGATCAAGGAAAATCATAGAAACATGTTGCCATGGAAGAAAAGTATATTAAATGAGAAGGAAATAAAAAAGATATAATCTTACTTTCAATTATTATTACTCATTATCAAATAAACATGAACATTATTAGAAATATTTACAATTATTAAACCTACATACAGTTAGAGGGCAGCTCAAAATGTACATTTGTAGGCCTAAGCCTGGTCCAAAAATTTAGCTTATAGATTGCAAATTTACAGTACACTATATTATATTCATACTTAAGATGTTATAAGTTCTTAATGAGATTGTTTGGCTTTGGGTTGCAAATTAGGTGGTGGTGGGGAGAAAACCTCTTAAAAATGAGCAGAAAGTTCATTCCATTAATGTTCCAACTTTAAAACATTGTCAATACAGTACTTAAATATAATTTATTTTAATCTCCGTGTCTTACGCCCTGTTTAGATCAATAATAGTACGAAGTAATAATTCGTGATACCCTAATGAGCTTTTTTTAAATAATATTGTACCTTTAGAATTTTTATTTTAGATTTAGCACAGAAAAACTGCTTTTGAATTAAAAATATTTTTTCTTTACATAATGATTGAGTATTTGACATAATAACAATTATTCACCCCCTCCAACTAAAAGTACAATGTGTAAATTGTAAAAGTTTATTTAATTTAATCTCAAAACCTTTATTTTCTATTTTCAAAACTCAAAACTGTTCACGCCTCAAGGTACACGTACACGACATAGATAAAGAAGTGGTACATGACATTAATTGGATGCAAACAAGAAAACTATGTTTGGTAACATCTGTGAGAAATTATATATAATCAGAGGCAGGTTTTTATGGTGAATATTTTTTAAAAAATTCTCATTAATTTTTCAAAATGGTGGTGTTTTGTGTTGAAAATTTCACACAAATATTTACTGTCATATCACCCTAATCTATATCGCCAAACTGTAGCCATAGATCATAGATTCTCATTCATTTTTCAAAATGGTGGTGTTTTGTGTTGAAAATTTCACACAAATATTTACTGTCATATCACCCTAATCTTTATCGCCAAACTGTAGCATACAGCATGTGGTAATATTTTTTTCACTCATCGTGGTTCGTCTATCAGTCACTACCAAATTGTACGTTGAAAAATACCGTTCACTGTCTGCATTTGAAATGGGCAACCAAAGAGATTGCAGCGATTTTTCTACAAAAACATTAAAATGTTCACCTTTGTGTTTCAAACCTATGAGAGCTTTTACCACATCCACATAGTCACTGTCAGTTTGTTCGGAAATTAATGTGCACAGTTCTTTGTGGCCTAGTTGAAAATCACACTGCAAGTCTCGGAAAGCAGGAAGGTCCTTGAACATTCTTTCAAGTTCCCTCCCATCACTTGAACTAGGCCTGCTCAGTAGCTTAGTAGGGTCAAA
>CABFOV010003569.1:46965-63995 GCA_902141375.1 Timema poppense
TGAGATATTTTTATTTGGTTTAAGTGAAATATAAAATAAGCTGAGTACCCAAAATAACTTAAATAAATATCTGGCAGCGAGTATTAAAATTAACGCAGGATATGTTAATTTAAAAAAAAAAACTTTGATGTGAAAAACACGTTTCTTTCCAGTCTTGTTTCAGTTTTAAAACTACGCATGCGCAAAATATATGATCCAGACACATTCTTAAGGCTTGTGAGACTTCTGTGAAAATAAAATGGCGGCAAATTTTACGCTGTGAAGGAATGTTTATTCAATAAAATATTGTTTTTAAAACTTCAAATCCGACTATTGGAATATTAAAGTGTGAAAAAAATATTAAATTTTTTGCGTTAATCGCGAGAATAATAAAATTTCGCGAGAATAGCAAAATTTCGCGAAAATTCGCGATTTGATAATATGTTGGATCACTTCATAAACATTGTGAAACGTGTAAATATAGATTTTGAAGCTACAGAAAAACAATTCGCGTTTATCGCCAATAACAAAAAAACCTGCCTCTGTATATAATATAAAAATATATATATATATATAATACTAATGTAGATATTAATATTATATAAACATATTATTTAGTGTATACAATATAAATATAATACACATACACACACATATATATATATATATATATATATATATATATAAAAAATACAATATAAAATATAAATATCTACATTAGCATTATTTTTATATATATTACAATATATGTAACATTTGATATATTATATAATTACATTACGTATATAAATATAATTATTATATTTATAATATTGGTTTATGTACATAAATAATAACTATAATAAATGTTCTGTTCTTCAATCAGCTGCATTAACAGCCCTGGTATTCTTTACTTAACTTCTAACTCTTTCATCATACACCACAAAATCAATCATCATTCTCGAATCGCCCCTTTGCCATATAAATGATGAATCAGGAGGAGAGGGTGATATTTTGGGAGACGTTAGTATAGGCCATTGTAAAAAAAAACACATTAATATGAACACGTTTATTACTCTCGATCATTTTGGAAATACAGCTGTTTGAATTGAACATGAAGGCTACATTTAAATGTTGCGTTCTCGCAGCAATGTTAAAAAATTGCACCGTGAACATCAATACACTTTACAACTAGTGTCCTAAGATTCTGTGTCGTTTCTTTGAGTGTAGCGTGCCGTTCTCTTATACGAGTATCCGCATCAAAAATACGAGCAATCAATTCTTCTCGTATATTTTGTTTTTTTTGGTAAGCTTTCATTTTCAACCATCCCCATGAACAATAATCCAAGGGATTTAAATCCGGAGAGCGTGGTGTCCAAGGAATCAGATCAGCACGTCCAATCCACCATTCAGGGAAAGTTTGGCCTAGGTATTGAGTCACTGCACGAGCATGATGTGGCGGAGGTCTGCCCTCCTGAGAGTACATTCTTTGCTGTGCTGCCAAAGAAGCCCAGAAGTCCTGGAAATGCATGTTGCAGCAATTGTAGGTAGTTTTTACCTGTTAGACGATTGTCAATAATAACAGGGTTAATTAAATTATCGTCGATAATACCACATCACACATTTACTGAAACACGCTCTTGGAAATGGGTTACTATATTTGCATGTGGATTTTCTTTAACCAAAATATAGTGGTTTAGACTGTTATTGAGCCCGTCACGGGTAAAGAGGTTGCCTCATCGGTGAACAGTAGGTTTGGTATTAATAGACGATAACCGTGTATCCACTGACGAAATTCGAGTCACATCGCAGCATCTCCTGGGTGCAGATGTTGGACACACTGAAAATGATAGGGGTGGAAGCCAAAGCGATATAATGCTCGATTTACTCTCGTCTGTGGGTTAGCCTACGCCTACTAATTCGTGGTATTTCATAGTAGGGCTATGCTCTACCACCCGTAGGATGTTTTCTTTTCGTTCGCATGTTCTTGACCTGCACGATCTGATGAAATATGAGCACTGGGAAGTACACCGCTAGGATACAAATTAGTGAATACTCTGTTGAACATTTTCCGATTGGGAGTTCTTCGGTTAGGAAATCTGCGACAATATTCTGCAACGGCAGCAAGGGCACTCCCATCACAAAATACATACACATATACCATATCGGTGTCTTCAACATGTGTAAAATGTGTGGCATTGTTATAAGTTATAACCGGTCATAAAACACACACGTGTCTCCACAACTTTCTATTGCTAGCTGGCTCATTCAGGGTACTGCTCGTGAGTCAGGGAAGGGGAAGGTGAAAGAGAGCCGATGTGCATACGCAAAACAGTCAAACAGGTGTATAGCCGAAACTATTGAGAATAAACCTGTACATATAAACTTTTTTCTCACTATGGCCCATACTATCGTCTCCCAAAATATTGCCCTCTCCTGACTCATCCTGTTTCCAAGAGAATGAATATCTTTGTGCTTTCTTCATGTGTATAAAACAAATATTTTTTTATTTCTAAACATAAACTCACTAACTCTTTACCATTCTCGTTTTCACTGTCATCACCATACCTTTCTAACAACCTCAAAATAGCTCTCTCTTTGGGTTCCCACCAATACATTCATATCGCCCCAAAAAAACAATTCTTTCATCCGGTTGCCACGCATTCAAGATTTCATTGAGCTAATTCCAAAACTCCATTCTCACATTCTCGTCTACACCATCCACCGCAGCAACCAGCAACCAACATAATTATATGGATGCCTATTTTCAAACGTACCCATAGAAGTCAAGATGACACCAACTTAAGTATTATTACAAACAACTTAGCTGTTGTGGTTAGGTTTAAACATACTCTCGTCCTTGTATCTCTTAAAATTGCTGTTAACTTTTATTTTCATTTAATTTTATAGGAAATAGTAGCCTCATTGCACACGCTTTCAATCATTGTGTTTGGTGTAGCCTTCAGAATTGTATTATGACTCAAACTGATTGTTTCAAGGATCTTAAAAGTGATTCCACCCTCCATTAGTTAAAGTACTATATCTGTAGCTTCTTAAAATGGGCGATAACATTTTATTTTGAATTTGATACTAAATTTTATTTTATAGTATTTGAATAATAACCAACAGTAGCTTCAATGATGTAGTTATAAGTTTTACAACCAAGCTATAAACTTATTTCACCTATTTCATTTGGACAGCTCTTCTCAATAAAGTGCATAAAACCTGCTAGTTAACCTTTTATAAACAAGGCAACTTATTGAACAAAAGATTGTAAATACAAGAAGCTGTAGCTTGAAGGTAGCGTCATGTGAACACTATGTATTGTACAAAATTTACTTTGCACAACTTTTTGTAAGCAACATCTTGTGGCTGGTATGAAATAGAACGCGTCCTATATAGGCCATTTATTCTGTACAAATTTGGTAGACATAGTTTAAAAATGTTCCTTCTTTCTCCTTCCCTTGGAAACATACCTTTTCAAGTCTTCAAGTGAGGTAATTAACAATTTTACACTTTGTTAACCTTGGCTTTAAAATATAACTAAATTAATATTTAATATCTTTATTCTAACTGTTCTAGTATTAAATGTTCACAATACAGAAAATTCAAATGAATAGTACGAGCTTATCGGGTTTTACTTTCTGGCATTGTTAGCGCTTCATAGATACGTGATAAAGCGAAAACAGAATTCCTAGGTCTACTATGGGAATGTATAGTTCTACTCCATAGTTAATCTTAGACGTAGGCTAATTGTCAATTCTCTTCACAGTTTTAATTTGTTTTGTTCATTGTGGGGAATTTATTGAAAAAATACCCATACATTTAAAATTCTTTTAAAGCGCCATAATTAATGAATGAATGGATTCTTATGAAACAAAGTAATTTAATTTTATTGAGTATTCTAATTGTATGCGTTGGTACCTTGAATTATAAAATTGATTGCCAATATTTATTTTCAAAAAGGGAAAGGTACTTAAAAGTTCCTACATATTTTTTAATTAGAACAAAATTTATTTATAAATGATTTATTACTTTTAATCCGTAATAGGCATATACCAAAATCAGATAAAAACTTAAATAAAATTTGCCATTTTTATTTTGAGAATTTTTATTTTTTGAATATTGTAATTCGTTTGTTTTAATCGAAGTTTTATACGGAAACGGAAGTTAGTTAAGGAGTATAAAGAACGATGAGTAAAGATATAATTTTTATTTTCGTTCCGTTGTAGATGTGTCATTATAAAAAGTATTTTCCTATTCACACAATATAGTAAGATACTTTTACAGCTGTGCTATCTCAAAATAATATTTTTCTTCTATTTCATAAATTCTCTTTAAATCTTAAATGATGGAAGCCGCGTCTGGGAAGAGCCGTTTCCGAATGAGCGAAGGAGACTGGATTTGCAGTGATCCTCAGTATGAATGTTTTGCTAACTCTACATGCTAGTATACTTTACTAACCAAGTAAACCCCTTATATAAAGGAACTACCATACAATTTTATGACCATTATCATTTCATTTGTTTTTGAGTTGAAGTGCTGAATTTAAAATAGTGATTTCTACCAGGGCCAATGTAGTGTTGCCAACTTACTATTTTGTCCAGGAGGCTGTGTGTCATTCTTTTATTTATTTTTAGTA
Organism: Timema poppense; assembly: GCA_902141375.1. Lineage (NCBI taxonomy): Eukaryota > Metazoa > Arthropoda > Insecta > Phasmatodea > Timematidae > Timema > Timema poppense. Next base: position 51,566 of record CABFOV010003569.1, read on the forward strand.
ATTCACTATATTGTCTCTCAAGTTAATTGTCCAGTTAATTTGTTGTACTTCTATATCCCTTTGTAGATGGCAATTTTTGTCCATTTCGAGTTGTTTAAATTTCTAAATAACATTTGATAAGTGTTATGTAGCGCCGATAAATAACCTTAAGCGGTGCTGCCAATCTTCCTTTGTTTTTACTTTTAATGAGTTATATAGTGTTGGGTATACCATTTCTTTCTAAAAGTATATAAAGAGACATCTCCAGCTAAGGTCTTAAAAAAGGAGTCTAGGGGAGCGTTTTAGAGTTTCAACCTTCCCCTTTAATAATCATCGATGTATTTTTGCATTCCTTCTACAATGTATACAATTTAATTGGGGTCTTATAAAATGTATAACACCAACCCCAATTATGTTTAAAACACCTTTAAATCTCTTCAATTGGGATTCAAGGTAAAAGTGCCTTGCAGTTCCTGTTGGAAGACATCATGATCTAGGCCTACCACAGTTAGAACCCTCTTGAAAGTACATTACTGTGAATGCCACTGTCTCCGTTAGACCATCTGAGTCCACCCTTTACTTCCCTCAAGGTTAAAAATTGAATGAGATGTTATTTATCAAAATCTGCCTTTTAAAAAATGAATATATTGAAAAGGCTAAATAGCTCGATGATAGTATTAGCCGAGGTTAGAATTTTTTTTTTAGCACTATACAGAAAACATTTAAGCAAATTTTCAATCGTAAAATAAATATTGTGAAAAAATTTTAAATCATAAAAAATCATATATTAGAAAACTCACCTAACTCATCCGATAATTTTCTGCCCAGCAAATACCAGAAACAAATATAATTGAAAACCATAAAATTGGATAACTAGAACTCCGAATATATTAAATAATCTATTTATAGCACAACTTGGTATTTATAAAAGAATCAAAACAATAATATAATCTTACATATCTTACATCTATCCAATCCACTTCATTACCACATACCCCATCTTGAGCTAGTTCTATCCAGTCCATTTCATTACACCCTATCCCTATCTTGAGCTAGTTCTATCCATTCCACTTCATTACACCCTATCCCTATCTTGAGCTAGTTCTATCCATTCCACTTCATTACACCCTATCCCCATCTTGAGCTAGTTCTATCCAGTCCACTTCATTACACCCTATCCCTATCTTGAGCTAGTTCTATCCAGTCAACTTCATTACACCCTATCCCTATCTTGAGCTAGTTCTATCCAGTCAACTTCATTACACCCTATCCCTATCTTGAGCTTGTTCTATTCACTCCACCTCATTATAGCTTCTCTCTAACTTGAGCTAGTCTGTTTATTAGTCCAGCTTATGTAACTCATCATTATGTAAACTCTCCACTCTTTGTTAACTTAATTCACTTTTGGACTACATATTTTCATAAACACCTCGGTTTAGACACCATCAATTTCTTCTCGTCATTTACGCTACTTATGGTAAGTGACTATGTTTCACAACCATAAAGAACAATTTGGTAAAATTATTGTGTTGTGTAGGCCTATTTTGAGTTTTACATTTACTTAAACATTTGAGATGTTAACAATTTACTGATCGACTTTAGGAACATCCATGAATAGCCATCCCATATATGAAGTTAAACTTCTAATAAATATACTAGATTTGTATAGTATTGACTTTAGAATGACAGGTTCATCAATAACACATCTACACCACAATGAAACATCATTGCTATTTTTCTGTTTTAGGTGTGGAAATGTTAATTTTGCCCGCAGGGACACTTGTAATCGCTGTGACAAAGGTATTCATACTATTGGTGTTTTATTTGTTCTCACATTTTTTTTATGTTAAGTGTTTACTTTAACAGTGTTCTTCCAAGACCCTTTTGAAAGGGTGCCCTGCCTGGCTGATTTTACCGACTGCCCAGCTAAAAATAATTGTTGCACATTTCAACAAATATTGCACTCTCCCCTTCCTCTTCTCGATTATTTAATAATACCAGCCGGTTGACAAAATTTTCTGGGAAGAACACTATTCTATACAAGTAATCATTGTTTGCATTTTACAAGTGCAATCTTCCAATATATTTTACTAACAAGTTACAGCACAGTGCTGCTAATCCAAACCTGAAATTGTCAATAACTTTCGAATTAACAAGTGATGGTAAAAAAACCAATATACACATCTAATAATTTATTACCTGCTTCAGTGGCTGTGGTAGTGGCTAGTTTAAGTACACTTGGGTTAGTCTAGACAGCCGATGCTGAAGAGATTGGGGCTCGAATTCTGTTTGGGTGTACTGAGGGTGGTTTTTCCAAAATTGGTTTTCCATTTTCCCTTCATGCATATGTAGGTATGCTTCCTCTAAATTCAACCTTCCTCATCCCTAACTAACTAGTATAATTACTACATATGTGTATAACTTGAACAGGTAGTAAAATAAATATATATATTTATTTATTCTTGAATTGATTTTTATATGCTTTATTAATTTGGCTTTGAAATACATCCTCGGATCTTTGCTGCATTTTTTTAAATATAAAAAATGGTAAGCCTAACCACAAACTATTCTGTAACTAGTTTTATTAATGTCTCACCTTTTTAATGTTTGTCTAAAATCAAACTTTTCTGTGTTAGCCTAACGTGATGCTTTCATTTGCTCGGTTTGTTTGATAAATTCAGGTAAAAACATTAGCACACTCACAGTACAAAATGTCAATAGCCGGTTGTCTTCATAAAATAGAGAGAACATACCATTGTGACCATGAGTGAGGTCTGGATTCCAGCGGTTTTTGTACTGGTTCAAATTATCAAGACAGTGATATACTTTTATCTAGAAATAAATATTTTACTTAAATTAATAATATACTTTTGTAAACAAACTAGCAACTACTGTCCTTTCTATGTTCCAATGCATTGTTGCCACACTAGAAAAAAACTCAAAACTAAGAGAATCTTGAAAAAAATTATTGGAGTATTTGTGAATTTGGTACATCAGTGTGTTATGTAACACATACTTTATATTTAAATTCTAATGATGAAAAAATAATATTTTAATACTTACGATTCTGATTAGTATTAAATTTGGGCCCCTCTTTTAGTGTCACAAAAGCTTCCCTATGAAATATTGACATTCACCCTTGATGTGGAAAGTTACGTAACACAGGTTGGAGGGGGGATAAATGTCTACTTGGTGTTATGTAGGGGTTGGAGGGTTAAAAAAAGTAAAGCAAAAGCTAGATGACCTCTTATATTACTACCGAGTTCGCTACTAAACCTATATTATTCTTTAATTTACTGGTAAGGATTGTGAGGGGTGGTTTATTTGAAACATTCAAGTCATTTATTTTTTAAATTTCTCACCCGCTTCTATGAAGTCCATCTAAAACATCATCAAAACCCTTCGGTAATATTTCCTTCTGTATTACTGTATCTAGGCTAGTTTATCTTGATATTATTATTTAAAGAGGCTGTAAATATAAATATAACATTTTCTCCACCATTGTGGCTGTTAAAATATGCAAATCTATGCAGGGATATTCTAGTTTAGGTTGGTACCATTGTTAAATGTGTCGTTCGTTTTTGATCTAATCTGTGTCAATACTTATAAACCTGTGCAACAGTTGAGTCATGTTCTTAGTTACAGCATGTACTGTTAATTCTAAAACCCATTAATTTTTCTATAAACTTGTGTACTCTGACAGGCCCAGGTGACACGGCACAGACACAATTGCATGCATGCCAATTGAAAAAAAATCAAAAAAATCTTGAAAACAGGAATGGTTTATAAAATCTAGTACATTGTACCAAAAATTGTGACTGGCCCTGAAATTTGGGACATGTGGTCACTCTTTGTCTAGTGTAAATAAGTTATGTCAGAGTAAACTTTTAATCCAGTCAATTCAATTCTAGTTTTCAAACAATAGGCTTCCTGTAAAAACCACACTGTATTAATGGTTGTTTGAAATTTTAACAAAAAAAACCCCCTAGTGGTTAGCTAACCCAAGCCGTGGGAGAGAGGTAGGACAGCACAGGTCAAAATCTGTATTAAATTGTTTATCAGTCTCACTATTTTCAAAATATTATTTCATGATTAAAAAATATATTTATATATTTAGCACCACTTCTTACCACCCATTCGGTTTATATGCTTATGTACTAATTATATTAACGAGTTAGGGATGAGGAAGGTTGAATTTAGAGAAGTGACTTTGCATTTGTGTGGAGAGAGAGTGGGAAACCAGTTAGGTTCAAGATCACCCTCACTATATCCAACCAGGATTGACTCACAATCTCCTTGTCATTGGCAGTCTAGTCTATTGCGAGAGTAGCACCTTAAGCCATGTGGCCATTGAAGTGGGTCATGATCATTAAAACTTGGCGGTCCATTGTGTAGGCCTACCCCATGAAATTCTTTTTATGTTCCTGACAGTATCACAGTTTGGGAAATACTCTTAGGGGGATATATTCATTGTACGGGACGGGACCGGCATCTCAACTTATTTGTGGTTGCAGAAAAGGGCGACAACCCCAAGAAGAAAAAGTTGGGTCAAGAGATTGGGAAAGCTGCAGCAGAGAAAAGTCGTGGGCTGTTTAGCGCAGACGACTGGCAATGTAACAAGTATGTTTACGTAAATGAGATGTTCAAAGGCAAACACGTGACAGAAGTGACATTTTTATATCATTATGTAAGTTCCTACTTGACAACTTATTAAGTATACCTTATTTGTGGAAAGAACGGGAATAGCATACAAATTACTTTGCCCTATTTTCAAGTTGGCCATTTTTTCTACAAATAACGTAGACTTCCTCGATTGCCTTGAAAATGTCACTTGTTCAATACTTTTATTTTTAACTAAATACTATAATATTTTTTTTTTATTTGCACATTTTAAACTATTTTCTAAGAAATGATTTTCAATTCAGGATTTAACAAAATCTCCTACCAGGCTATTTATGAAATAGAAAAAATCGTAAAATCTTATTGGTGTCTAAATAGTGTTTAAACATTGTTCTTTGACGGTGTAGAACTGTCCTGCCGGTGCTAATGAACCGTCTCAGATGGCATGTGTGTGTATGTGTGGCTCAGATGTGGGAATGTAAACTGGGCGCGCAGACAGACATGCAACATGTGCAACGCACCTCGATTTGGCGAGGTGGAGGAAAGGACTGGCTATGGAGGTGGCTACAATGACCGCGGAGTTGTGGAGTACATAGAGCGCGAGGAGTCGGACGATGAATTTGACGAGGTGAGACACTTTTCATATGGTCATTTACAACCAAGAAAAATATAATATTAATGGTAATTTTTAGAGATAAGTCAAAACCACTGTTTTACAAATTTAAATCTCAAATCTTAATATTACCTCCAAATATTAATTTAGCCTCTAAATCTTGAATTCCATGTCAGCCCCAAATCTCAAATTCAAATCTTCGTTTTGTCTCATAATTCCAGTTTTTATTTTGCCTAAAATTTGCCTCAATTTTACCTATAAATCCAAATTTCCATTTTATCTCTAAATCTGAATCTCCATATTATCTCCACATACTGCATTTGAATCTGATTTTTGGCAAAAATTATGAACATAAGAAAATATATAGATAATATGATAATTAAAAATATGAGTAACCAAATGTTACATTTTTTTTTTTTACCAAAATACATTAATTATAACATTCATATATTCATTTAAGTGCTAAATTAAAGGCATGGGGTCTGGAGGTTATGTTTGTCCTATATAATAATATTGGGGATGAACCACCAATAAGCAGTATTAGAGCTTTAAACCAAATTCAAATTCAAAATTTATTTGGGTTGTACAGTATACTCTGCAATCACAAAGACTGATTTAAACTATGAGTGAAGAATGACCATTAATAGCTCACTGGTAGAGCATTGGCGCTCTAAACCAAGGAGTCCCAGATTCTATTCTCATGTCCATATAATTTTTTTAAATTCACTTAAAAAATCAGCTTCAACTTTAAATTTTTTTTATCAGCTTCAACTTTTTTTTTTAAAATTATCAGCTTTAACTTTTCTTCAAAAAATTATCAGCTTCGACTTTTCTTCAAAAAATTATCAGCTTCGACTTTTCTTCAAAAAAATATCATCTTTGACTTTGCTTTTAAAAAAGAAATGGCTTCAACAATCCAATGGGCAAATCTAAAGTAACTGAATTGTATGTTGTGATAGTAACTGGATTAATTTGTATAGAATGAAATAATTTCAAAAATTTATGCATAAAACTTTTTCTAAACGATTTCAGTTTATAAAGTTATACAAATAAGTATAATATATTATTTTTAAAACTGTAGAACTACGATGATAAATTAAATATTTGAGTTTAGATTTGGGTTTTCTTTGAATTTAAATAGTGAACCTCACATACATTGGTTTTGGAAAATAGACATTTTATTGTTATCGTTTCGCAGTTTCATATTATAGTCAATTTTTTCAAAGCCAGCACATCATGTATGTTTGTCTTTCTAAAAAATATATTATATATATATATATATATAATATGGTAGTTTACTGATGACTGATTTTTATGTTTTAAAGATGGCTATATAGCAATTTTGTTCAAAATTTATATCTAAGGGTTTTCACATGATCATTAAAATAATATATATAATATGGTAGTTTACTGATGACTGATTTTTATGTTTTAAAGATGGCTGTATAGCAATTTTGTTCAAAATTTATATCTAAGGGTTTTCACATGATCATTAAAATATTTTTTTTTTATCACTGAGTATTACTACTTGTTGAGTTTATACATATATATGATAATTACTCTAATGGGGGTAGGGAGGAGGGAGGAATATGTTTAGAGGTAATTAGGGGTGTGCAAAGCTACTAAAAATTTGAAGCTGAAATGAATCCTGCTGTACTTCGTATTCGATTCAAACTCATGTTTGGCTTCAGCAGTTATTTGAAGCGTTGTCTATTATTCGAAGTCTAGTGATTATATCATACTTATATTTTATAGCAAATAAAAATAAACTGAAATTACCTCAAGAAATAAAATATAGATTTATTGTTTTGAGTTCTAGAACAAGTTTGTTTTATTTTCTTGGTGGAACTTTAAAAATTTACATAACACTTTGAAATTCAAGATACCCATAGCATTAAACCCCTAACCTTCTTGATCACAAACATTGATTGGTACCAACTGAAGATGAATTTATTCCTCTTGAAAGTGTAAATTAAAATAAATAATGAAAGTTTTTTACTTTCAGCGTGTTTGATTAAACATTTGAAGGGTTTCTTGAATATCAAAAATATTTCCTTAGTATTCTAAAATTCACACACGCAGCCATTTCAGTTGTTTACTACATGAATCAGTATGTTCAATTCAAATTCCTGTTAATGTGTATGCTAGTGGCAGGCTTGAGAAATAGTTGGGTACATGTGTGAGGAACATGACATTCCTTAAATTATTTTTTAAAAACTTATGCAAATAGTGAGTATTTATAAACAAAAATTGCTGTTAATTTAGTTGAAATCTTAAGGGATTTCACTAAAATTAAAATATGTACAAAATTGTTTATTTTATACAGAACACATAAAGAATTAATTTATGAGTAAATTTACTATCAAGCTCATATTATTTTCAAGATTGGCATTAGGCGCCTTCAAAATCAGAACTTTTTTTTTTCAGTATTTTACATGGCAAGATTCAAATGGATTTATAAAACAAAAGTTTCCTTATTGATCTGTAAAACAGAAAAACTAAAATTTTGTAACATTGGACTTCTTAAAGCTATAAACCCACCCACCGAATTAACTTAAACTCATATGTTCTATAATATTATTCTTGTTCTCTAACGTCTTATTAACTCTTGTGTTTTGTTAATTTGTTTCTTGTGTGTGAAAGGTTAGTAGAACACCATACAAGGCAAATCCAAGGATATTAAAGCAAATGCATGTTTTTTTTTAAAAACTATTCACTCAGGTTGTACACATACAGTGTTTTTAATACAAAGGTAAAGTGAATATAACATTTATTTGCTGGCAATAAGCTACTAATCTTAGTGTTAAGAAAAAATGAATGTAATATTTAGTTTGATGTTAGATAAATATACTCATTGTCAACATAATATTTTTACTCAAAATTAAATAGAAAAATATTTTAACTTCGATTCGGCTTCGAGAATATTTCCCATATTCAACTCGACTTCGCTTCAAACCAAAAAAGTGGATTTTGCACACCCCTAGAAGTAGTATAACCATATTTGCGTGGAAGGAGAGTATTAAACCATTTAGGAAACCCACCCTCATTAGACCCGACCCGGATTCAAACCTTGATCTCCCTGTCAACAGAAAATCACTCTTACACAACAATGATACCTTAGACCATTTGGCCACTCGAGCGGGTAATGTTAATGTTTTTGAGAAACACTTACTGATGGGTAGTATACTCGTAACAGATTTTAGAAAATGTTGTCATAATATTATTTAGCACAATTGTGTCATATCTTTTTTTTCTTGGATGTTTTATGTTTTACTACTTACTGTTAATTATTTTTAGAGATGGGTCGAATTCAAATCTTACATTTTCATTTGAAAATTTAATCCAAATTTGGATCCTCAAATCTTTAAAGATGTACAGTTTTGCTTGAAATAAAAATATTAAGAATTTAACCAAAATGTATTTGTCATGTACTTGGTGCCACTGACAAAATATATTTGGTTTTTCATGCGTTTTGCACCATAAACAACAAAGATAATATTCTTAATAAATAATATTTAAAGTTTGCCCACCTCATTTCCTTTATTGTTTGTTACTCTTCGAACTACACACATCTATATAATTGCTTTTACAAATTTATCAAAATTGTTATATTAATTTAAGGTCTTCATATTGTATTCATGATACATTTTTGAGATATTTACAGATATCATAGGATTTAAATGTCCTAACTCTATTTTTTTAAATTTCATTCGAACATAACGGTTAGTGGGTGTGTTCCACAGTTTGGTCGCAGGAAGAAGCGTAAAGGGAGCAGTGATACAGACAGCCCTGTGGTAAAGAAGACTTCAGGGCGAAATGAGGCTGATGAAGATGAGGAAGAGGAAGAAGAGGAAGAAGATGATGTGAGTATTTCCGTGACAAGAAACATCTTCTTCGAGTTGTTATATATAGTAGATGGAAACTGATTATACATATTAAACCATCTGGTTGTTAGGTTTGCCTTTCAATTGTGTTGGAATAAACCTAAAATAAACAGCTTTAAAACAAGCACTTCCAAACCTTGGCCCTCAAGTTAATTTTGTGTACACTCACCTCAACAATTACCTCTTGCTTGCCGAAGCTGGAAACTCTATCAATGTATGTGTTCATCAACATTATTATTATTATTATGTGTTCTGACTTACGTCAGGTTTGTCATTGAACTTAGACCAGCAATGTACCCTGTCCTCTCTCTCTTTCAACACCCAAATGTTCTGCTTTCCTTCTAGTCATCAAATATTTGAATCCTATTCTTTCCTAAGTTCCTCTTTCCCTCATTCTTTCCTACTTGACGTCATGCTGAAGGAAGTTTTTCCTATGGATTTGTCCGATCGAGTTTGCTCTGTATCAAAGCATCACATCCAAAATGGTTTTCTTCTCACCCATTCTTCTTGGGACTTTTTAATTTGTCACCCTGTTTGTCTTCTTGATATTCTCAAGTCTTTCACAGCACCACATTTCACATCTCTCGAAGTATTTCTTTTTCGTTTTCCTGAAAGTCCCAAGTTTCTGCTCTTCTGCTTCAAATGTATTATTTCATCAGTTTCTTCCTCATTTTGCTGGTCAGCAGTAACTAGGAATCTCTGAACTTGGGTTTTTATTCGAGCTTAGTATTTATAAAAGCTCCCAAGTTCAATTTGAGTTTGAGTATTTTTAATTCAAAATATTAAGCTTATTTGTTTATTTTTAAACTATTGATTTTAAAATTAGAAAAAAAGTGATTTAAAAATAAGATGAACACTCAAATAAAAATATAACTAATAGAAAAACTAATTAAAATATTTTCAACACTTATGTCTTTAAAGACATTAAAATTAGGCTAATAATATACAAAAAAGTTAATAAAATTGACGTTTAAATAGCCAATATTTCCCCAAAATATTCTTCCATAACTTTATTTACCCGATAAGAAAACATAAGAATCACAAGCATTAAGAGATTCAAAATGTTTCATATTTTGTTTATTAGTCCTTAATGTATTAATCATGCATGATCACATCTTCTGTTCCAATTCCATTCCTCTATGTTTAGTTAAGCATGCACCTTGAATGGGCTATCACTATAAATAATCTTATTCTGAAATTAATTTCAATTTAATTCTTAATGCTTATAAAAGTTGATGTACATACTTTAAAATGAAAAATAAGATGGTTGAAATAATATTTCTAGTAGACAATATGAAATAAAACATTTTTAAAATGTATATATATATCTTAGGTTTGGTTAAACATTTATTGCAATGTTGATCAACACGAATTTTATACAGGATAAGCAACATAGTTCTGTAAATAAAGCTAGTTTTGTAGTGAACATATTGATACAAGTTTAAAAAATCTAAAGTTCAAAAACATTCAAATTGTATTTTCATTGTTAGATTTTGAATTTAACTGATTTTATAATTCTATTAAAAGCACCATTAAAAAAAGTAAAATTAATGACTATTCAATTTTTAATAAATAAAATGATAGAATATTAGGAAAATGGTAGAGCACAAATAAAAGTAAAAACACTTAACACATATTAACACACACATCAATATTTCGATGATATAATAGCATATAATTTTATTTATTACCAATTGGTTTTTGCTCCATGCACTTTATTTCATACATATGACTATTCAATTTGTCAGTGATCTATTTAGCTCTTTTTATTTACTTTTTCTTGTAATGGCAATGCAACTTCAGTTGTGGTTAATTCGAAATGGATGTTATTGAATAAGTTAACCTGTCGAGAGTAGTTTTAGAGCTCTATTACACTATCAATGTGGAATTTGTTATTAATTTGACCAATTTATTAAGTTACCGAATGATAATAAGTGAAACTGCTGATACCATATAAATTAAATAGTCTATACTTACCATTGCATTAGGGGTTTTTTCATTCGAGTCTAACTCGAGTTGAATATTTCTAAAAGATCCCAAGTTCAAGTTGAGTTCGAATATATTCATAATTTTAAAATGTATATTAAAACACATGTTCTTAAAATATGAATCACACTCATTTTTATAAAGAGTGAATACTTTTGAAGAAAAAAAAGTTAAACAATGGAAATATCGTGTTTTAAATTAGAAATAACACTAATAAAACACAATTTAAAAATACGAACAACACTCAAATAAAAAATAGTTTTAACACTCATGTCCTTAAGGACATTAAAATTACACTAACCATTCTAAATAAAGTTAACAAAATGAACAATTGCATGATGGCTTGGAAATTTATAAGAAGACAGTGTAACAAAAAACACTGTACAATAATGTAAATTAAGTGATAGTGAAACCTGAAAGGATAGCTAGGTTAGACCTCGCTAGGAACAAACACACTTATCTCTTCATGTCTTCTTAAACTTTTACACTTTACACTTCTTCAAAATTTTCACAGTTGCACACGCGTTTGAATTTTTGGTAATATTACTTTCTCATTAATGTCCCTTCATATGAAAAATAAATATTTCCGAAAATTCAAAACAATGTGCAACTGTGGATGTTTGAAGAAGTGGGAAGTGTAAAAGTGTATAAAAAAATTAGAGAAGTGTGTTTGTTTATATCTAGGCCTAGCCTAACTATACTTTCATGTTGGCTTCCTTCATTATCATTTTAAATTATTGTAGAGTGTTTATACTCTGTCTTGATAAAAAGTTAATAAAATTGACGTTTTAATAAGCTAATATTTCCCCAAAATATGCCTCAGTAACTTAATTTACTTTATAAGAAAATGTAAGAATCATAAACAATTAGAAATTTAAAGTGTTTCTTATTTCATTTATTATTCCTTAGTGTAATCGTGCATGATCATGTTTTCTGTTTTATTTCCATTCCTCTATGCGCAGTTGCACATGCATGTTGTATGGGCTCTTGTTAGACATTATTTTATTGAGAAATTTACTTCAATTCAATTTTTAATGCTTATAAAAGTTGAAGCTCATACTTTAAAATTAAAAATAATATGACTAAAATAATATTTCTAGCAAACAATATGAAATAGTAAATGCTTTTTTAATAAAAATATGATAAGTTTGGTAAAATATGTATTGCAATAAATAAGATCAACATTGATCTTAAATGGGTTAACCAACGTTTAAAAATGAGGTGGCCCAATGGCTAGATAATTGTTGCCTTTATCAAACACAAAGGAGAAGAAAGTACATATAACACAAACAATGGATTACTCCATTTTGAATTTTTAAAAAGAAACTGTTAGAAACACATTGTACCA